>PVLC010009328.1:0-54503 GCA_004027655.1 Graphiurus murinus | reverse complement strand
ATCCACAGATGAATGGATTACAAAACTATGGGATATGTACACAATGGAATTTTACTCAGCCATAAAGAAGAACAAAATCATGTTCTTTGCAGGGAAATGGATGCAACTGGAAAACATTATGTTAAGTGAGATTAGCCAGTCACAAAGAGTAAAGAAGCATATGTTCTCCCTAATATGTGGATGTTAGGGAGAAGATGGGACATAAGAGCATCCCCAGATGAAAAAGTAGAGACCCTCGATAAACAAAGAAGTTGATTTAACCGAAGGGAATGGATGGGGGGTGGGGGGGAAAACATCCTAACGCACATGATGTACTTACACAATTATATCAAGATCACTCACTGAACTGAACTTGAGAGGGAGGGAGGGGGAGGGAGAGGGGTGGGAATTGTGGAGAGGGTCAGATGAGAAATGCGTGCACATTTGTCTTTATCAATTTGTACCTAACAAAAATGTATATATACAAAGCACAAATTATTACAATAAAAAAATAGTCTGCATCAAACTATGTAGAGGGGGAGAAGAATTGAGATTTGTGAATAGTTCCAAGTTAAAGAGGGTCTCTTGAGACAGTTTTACATTGAACCAGACCTTTGAGTTTGGTATCTGATGAGCTGTCTGTGTGGTAAGAAAACTGGACTTGGTAATATGTTTTTGACAGAGGATATGCTTCTGTGTTGCCATTTATACTGTGGGTTCCCTTGAGGTTTTTTTCCATCTATACAAAGAAGTAAAAAGGAGGAATTGATTTTTGTTCACACCTGGACCAGACAGGAAAGAGGGAAAAACATGCTCTGGAGAGCCATGGATAGTGCTGCCAGAAGTGATAGTGCTGAGGAAGGATGGGTTCAGGAAGAAGCTCCAGAGCTTCTTCTTCTTGCTCTATTAAGACTTTGTGTTCTAATTGCTCAACAGAAAGCCCCTTTCACCCTTCCTATTTGAGAGTCGTCCAAATTAGTAGGATAATGCTCTACTAGGTTGATGCTTTGGGTTATTGCTAATATATTACTTTTTTCACCCAAACAAAGGGAAATTTGCCATGTTTCAACTGATGATTACACACACACACACACACACACACACACACACACACGCGCGCGCACTCACGTGTGCTGAATTCTGAGCTAGGATCATGTGGTTGATTTTCTTTCCTCTATAAGGGGAAGTTGAAATTTCAAGGACACTAGCATTTCAGCTCACAACTGAGCTAATTATCTGTTTAATTCTTGATGAAGAAGTCAGAGGGTGAATAAATGAGATGGGCCAAATAGCCACATCAGAATTTGGAAGCTACACTGCATTTTATTTTCATGAAGTGATGAGAATGTATACAAAAGTCACAGCTGATTTTAAAGCAGCATGTGCTGCTCTAACCTCATGAGTTCTAAGTAATTAGTACTGGGTTTTGTGGAAATACCACTACACTAATTCCACAGATTTTATTTTTTATTTATATCTCTAGATTGACAATCAAAAGCTTATTTAGGCCTGCTTTTATTTCACAGAGTTGGCTACAAATGAACAGGTCATATATTCAGCGTTAGTATCAGTCTCTAATATTTCCTTTGAAAGTTTATTTATCTTTTTTCTTTTTTAATCCTAAGATACTCTCTTTACCTTGCCAGCTCCCCAAATCTTAGTTCTAGAAGATTCTTGGGAAATGGATCACTTTTATTGAGCCAGACTGTCTGGGTTCCAATCCTGCACTATTAAACGGTGGATCCTATCTGTGCCTCAGTTTTTCATCTGTTAAGTGGAAATGATCATTTTAAAGACCACCTAGTAAGATGTTATGAGTAGTAAGTGAGTTACAACATGGCAATACAAATAGAAAGACCTTAAGGAATGTTAGTTGCTGTCTGCTACTAGTACTACTATTACTACTACTACTACTACTACTACTTTTAGAGACTGCATAGTCCATACACCTTGTTTTATAAATGGGAAAAGTACAAAATTATGGGCATGCCAGTTCTTTCTCAAAATTATTCTCATTGTTCTTGCCTGAGTTTGATCATATAACTTATTATGGACATCTTTGCACTATATTAATTTGTTCTTGTTTAAGTGTAGTCATACAACATATATCTTTAAGACACTATATCAAATCATTAATGCTTACACTTTCTAGTTATCTTAGAAGGGTTTACCCAAGATTAACAAAGATAGTAGTTTCTATGACTTGAAGGCTCCAAAAATTCCCTGACCTCCAAGCCCAATACTGCACAGTAGCCTTGAGGCCTGAAATCTCCTGGATCCAGATGACTCAACAGCAGAAGCACTGTTGCTTGAGACTAAAAACTACTGATGTATCTGTAACATAAATTAGTCAGTCTTCACAATCTCCTTATATCAATATTCATAAAATTAATGCCTCCACCAAACCTGGGGAGGAGGAAGTTAAAACAGTGTGAAATGAGAAGTTCATCCTGGAGCACCCTGTGGATTGGCCCTGTCAGCAAAGCCAATTTCTGAGAATGGAGGGAGATGCTGGAACACTCTTGCTATCTCCCAAACTTGTTATCATTTGTCAGTCTGGGATCCTGTGTTTCAAGTTGGTTTGTTTCCCCTTTCAGAGCTCAGTCCACATATGAACACATTTGTATTTAAAAGTCAACCCATGCCGTTTCCAGTTATCTTTCGGTGGAGGGAAAAATCAGTTGTGAGGGTTTTTGTCTTTGCTTCATTTTGCTCATAAATACATAATCATCCTACTTGATTTTATGACTTTAGTTTTAAGTGCTAAGCTTCCTCCATTTTTAAAAATAAAGTAGGCTGCAGTTTCAAGGTCTTGCTGTAACCTTACAAAGTCAGTCTTCAAAATCTTATAAAGAGCTCTGGGATACAATGCTGGCATTAAGTCTCATAAGACAACATTCGTATCCACAGACATAGCAAGGTGCAATCTGGTTGTACATCCTAACCCAGTTTGTTTTGGTGAATGTCCAATTCTTTTACAATTGCCTCTATTATTATCTGCACTCTAATTTCTCTATTGTCCAGGGAAATGTATTTATGGGGACAAATTGAGACAGCAGATGAGAAGATACATGGATTGGATGCCAAATTACTTTGCAAGGAAGATGGTTCAAACACAACTCAGGTTGGGGGAAATGGAAATTTAAGATAAATGAATTTTTAGGGTGTTAATGTGATTTATTTCACTTAATGGTGCTGGTGAAGGATGGCCTAGAGATGATACATCCCTCATCTGCTCAGGCTGAATGGGATATGTTTCCCAACAGTTTGCTTCCCCGACTTTGTGTGGAAAAAAATTACTGATCATTGGAGAAAATTAACTCTTGTTTTATCTCCAAGGAGGGGTCTATCCTTTTTTAATTTTTCTTACCAGCTAGAAGGTCAGGAGTAGGTGGGATTGCTAGCTTTGTGGAACATTTGATGCCCATCATCTTACCAGTGGGTCTTTAAACAAAACTGTCACTTTGTGCCTGGACAATTAGTGCTTTATGGCCTGCTACCTGAGAACATTTACAAATTGCATCTACACTCTTGTGTGGGGTTTCAGAGGAGTCCCATTTCCCCCTGTACAGTGGGATTTTCTTTTCTTTTCTTTTTTTTTTTTGCGGTACTGGGGACTGAACTCAGGGGCATTCTACCTCCGAGCTATACCCCAGCCCTATTTTTTATTCTTTATTTTGAAACCGAGTCTCACTAAGTTGCGGAGTGCCTCACTAGGTAGCTGAGGCTGGCCGCGAACCCGGATCCTCCGGTCTCAACCTCCCGAATGCTGGGATTACAAGCCTGCGCCACCACGCCCGGCTCAGTGGGATTTTCTATGTTGTGTGACTATCTGCAATCCTGTCTCAGTGGCTCTGGTAATCCCCACCTGCCCTTGCTGTGGAGTGGCAATTTTGGCGAGAGAAACAAATGATCCAATCAAGGAATAGAGGCATTTGAGGGCGTCTGAGGCTTATTTTTTCTTTCCTTCATTTTTTTTTGGTACTGGGGATTGAACCCAGAGGCATTCTACCTCACAGCTACACCGTCAGTCCATTTTATTTTTTGTTTTGAAACAGGGTCTCTCTAGTGATGGCCTTGCTAAGTTGTGGAGGCTGTCCTTGAACCTGTGATCCTCCTGTCTCTACCTCCCAAGTACTGGGATTACAGGTATGTGTCACTAAACCTGGATAGAGGCTTATTCTTTACCAGTATATTTACAAGTGGGTCACTGTATATTTGGCTCAGGAAAAGAGAAAGTTGTCATTAGCTCGCCCCTTGAAAAGCTACCAGAAGTGAAGGGGTACCACCTTAGAAATAATATGGTCAGTAGGGAAAGAGGTTTTCCTCTGTCAAAATTGGATTCATGCCCACCTTTTGGGAGCATATTCATTCCATTTCATTCATGATATTTTATCTGGGGAAACCAAGGCAGCAGTATACACAAAAGCCCTAAGAATGGGAAGGGCAGTTAAGAATTTATAAGTTAAACAATCTGCCTCTTCGCTTTGTCTCTTTCAAGCTTTTCTTGCTGTAGGCTGGCAAGTTGTCCTACACCACCCATACCTGCCAGTACATTAGAGTCCATTATTTGTCTTTTTGTTAGCATTTAAATGAGGAGTCAGAATCTGCCAAGGTGGCTCTACTGAGTGGGGCAATGATTTATAGATCACTTTAAGGAACAGGGCAGCACAGCATGATGCAGTGGAAAGAGTGCTCTACTAGATGAAGACCTGCATTTTAGTTCTGGCTTTGATCCTTAACAGATGTTTGACTTTGGACAAATCTCTTAACCTCTCTGGGCCCCAGCCTCCTTATCTATAAATTGGTAATAACAACAATTGATGGTTATGGTGATCAAATAAAATCCTGGCTGTGAAAGCACTCAATACAAGGGAAGGATTGTTATTGTAGAGACACACACAATAACACACCTAGCCAATAAGGGGCTATATTCTTCAGTTCCAGGACCTGAGGGAGTACTCTAGAAGTCACATACAGAAGGCCTTGAATTTGTTGCCTTTATAATATAGTTCAAAAGTCTACCATAGGATGAGAAATAGGTCAATTTATAGTTAGTATTAAATGAAGCACTTTACTCCTTGTTTTAGTCAGCACTCTCACTGCTGTGACCCAATAAACCTGACCATACAACTTAGAGGAAGAAAGACTTATTTGCTCACAGTTCTGAAGATTTCAAAGGTTTATTCCATTTTAGGCCAGGTCTCCATGCAGAGCTCAGGGTATGGTAGCAGGAAGCAGAGATGGAGAGAGAGCAAGGGCTTTGATCTCACATCATAGAGGCCAGTACAAGAAACAGAGCAAGGGAAGGGACCATATATAATCCTTAAGGCCACACCCCCGGAGACCTCTCCTTAGTAACCAAGTCCCACCTCTAACATGGCTGCCTTGTTTCATATTGAGGTTTAAGTGTGATAGAAAATACATGCACATAGCACCTGAGGCATATAAAAATATATTTAAAAATAAAAGTTTATATGAATTATTCATTTGTTGGTTAGCATAATACACATGGGAATTAAATAATAGAAATGTAAAAAAATTATTTTGAAACAAGGTCTCACTAAGTTACCGAGGCTAGCTTTGCACCTATGATCTTCCTGTCTCAGCCTCCCAAATACCGTGATTACAGGCATGTGTTGCCATGCCCGATCAGAAGAGTGGTTTTGACAGAAATCTCTGGCTAACTGTGGTGGACTGTGCTAGGTTAAGTGCTTAAAAACTCCCAAATCCTTCATTTCTTCCAGGCAGCTCTCTAAATTCTCCAGCCCAATTTCAGTTCTAGCTCTTTGACTCTCTGGCTCTTAATATGTATTCATGGTAATAATATCATTCACTATTTTTCCTCCAATGTTCCTCATCCAAATGTTGCCTTGCAGCTCATCTCCTTCTGTGCGTGCCTGCTGGTATTTCCAAGAACTACCCCAAAGCGGGACCTGGGTTAACCTGGAGGACAAGATTGGCATCTCCAGGGCCTTATTGGATGGAGAGTGGAGGGCATCATGACATTTCTCCAGCTGAACTTTCGTGGTGCCTGAAATTGCTACTATTAGAGCACTTTAGGTGGCTAATGACAAAGAAAGCTCCTATTAGAATGCTCATTTAAGGATACTGAACCATTATCAGCCATTAGCATCCTCTCTTGAATTAGTATATCATATAAGTTAGTCAGTCACCTAGAAAAGCTCTGGAGCAATGGGATTTCTGGTCAGGAAGACTCTGAAGTTTCCAAAGAAATTAATAGTGTTAGGGGTCAGGCCTTACCCTCAACCTCCTTTCAAAAGCTGAAATGTTGCCTTTGCTTTGTTCCTTCCTCTGCCGCCACTCAATGAGGTTTGCACTGTGCTCTCCGGGCAACGAGATGTTGCATTTTCCCAGGGTGGGGTTGACTGCCCCGGCCAGGATGTGGGGCTCTGAGCTGAGGCTGATCTCCATCCCGCTGGCAAAGGTGACACGTAATGAGCCATCCGGACTCACTCGATAGGTACTCTGAGTATTTTCTGTAGACAGAAGAGCAAAGTAGAAAGAGGGGAAGAAAGGAAAGAGCATAAAGCCAAGAAGAGGCAATTTTAATTTTAGGAGGCATACCTAGGAAGGGATGAGCAGGTGGGGTGCCATGGTCCTAAATAACTATGTTCTGGGCTAAACCACTGCTCTGATGGGCTGACTATTTGGGTCTTGTTATTTTCACAGCTGGAGTATCTTGCTTCTGTGTTAAAAGATTGCTGTCTAAAACTGCAGGCTGTTGTTTATTTTTATTTTTTTTTAAATTTTAAAGCATTCCCTCACAAATTTCCTCTCTGCCTGGCTGGATCTGTTGCCACAGTTCGATATGCTGTGAGCTAGAATGAAAAACATATGAAGCTCAACTCAGCATCCTTACCACCTGGGGACACTATCACAGTTGCTGTGCCCCACAAAGTGCTAACTCTGATAAAAGTTGATACTCTACCTCTTAGAGCATCTGGCCACACAACCAAATAACAGAACAGAACACGTCCTTAATGACTGGGCAGAAAGAAAATGATTTCCCTTTGTTCACTTTCCCTGTCGCTTCAAGTACATTCCTTCCAAATCATTACTTCCTCCCTTCTTTTTCCCTTCCATTCTTTTTTATTTTCTTCTTTTTGTATAGAATGAGTTTTACATTCCCTCACTTCACTTACATTATTCTTTGGTGTGTATATTACATTGTTCTTTTTACTTACCCACACCAACATTGATCTACAATGCTAAGCTTAGATGGGGCACAGACTCTATTACTTTCATATAACCTAGTCAGACCCTAAAAGAACTTTGCAAACAATTGGGTGTTGGGAAGTGACTTGATGGAAAAGCAGACTTGGCAGGGATTTAACATCATTACTCCTCACAGACATGTGGCCCAAAGTGAAAGTTGTGAATTTGCCTAGGTTTCAGCTGGAAAACAGAGAAAGGATCCATCTTCTCAGCCAGAGGTGAAGTCTATTTATTAATGGTGCATACAGGTTTGGGGTTTGACGAAGATAGGCACTGTTATAGTCAGGTTAAGTTGTAAACATTCTTACCTTGTTTTAAAATATAGATGGTACTAGTTGTTGTCAAGTTGGTTGACATTAGAACATTTTCACGGTTGGAAGTATCTAGCTCCACTTTTGTCAGCTTCTCCAGGTCACTGTGGAAGCTGCTGACCTCTCCAGTGGGAAATGTCACATTGGTCAAATGTCCCTCTGGGTCATACCTGAGGAATGTAACCAATCACAACTCTGAAACCTCTTGACAATGATAACAGGTCTTTGCAAAATAAAAACCACTTGGCAGCTAATACAATTTAATGTTGAGTTATAACAAGTATTAACCTTGTTCAATAAGAAGAAAAATGTCAGAGAGATGATTAATAAAGCAGATGTATTTTTGCAGCTTCTGAATTCTTGATGATTTTCTTGAGCTGTGCTGTTTTACAGAAAAATATATCTGGTAATGAATCACCAGGTTGGAAAACTGATTTATCAATCATGTCCTGTTGTGTGCAATGTTGCAGGGAGGCCTTTTGCAATTTGGGTAGATCCCATTAGATGTGATGGGACACAGAAATCAGCAGATGGCGCCATTGTCAAAGGAAAAGACAAAAGGGCTCCACAGAGCCAGAGCAGGCCAATAAACTGCATTGTGATGGGAAAATTATAATTTGCTGTCGCTTAAGTTGCCAAATTTGAAATGAATGAATCATTCTTCCAACAAAATGAACAAGTACAGAAGATAATGGAAACATGCTCATTAAAACATTCTGGAGCCCCTTGATCTTGGTGTCACTTAAATTCTTCTAATCTTTTTGGAGTATGGTGCATAATGTTTTGTAATTTGCCTATATGAGTAAGAGATAAAAAATAATAATCACCTGGGATAATAGGCAATAACCCATATCTAGAAATATAGTCTAGTGACTTATTTTTCTTTAAAAAATCAGAATTATTGGCAATCTCACTGTCCTACAAATGAAAACTGCTTCCCTGAAGGCTTTTGATGTGGAGCTGTTCTTTTATTGCCAATAGAACCATGAAAATAAACAAATCATTAAAAGTAAAGACATGCACTTGGAAACCCATTACTGTTTTCTTTTCAAGTTGCAAATTGCAAAATATTTAAGCACTTTTATTTGCTTTAAAAATGTTAAACAATTATATATATTTTTTTTACCCAAAGCAAGCAGGATACAGCCCAGACACAATAGTGGTGTGGCTCTATTGCCTCTCTCCCTTGACAATTATGCAAAATGGCCTAGTAATTTAGTGTTAATCCAGTAGGTTTTAAAGAATTCGGCCTGGGTAGTTGCTGACATTTTAAAACCTATACCAGCCAGTGGCAGACTTGGGAAAGGGGTCCAGGCTGTATTTTATAGGTCAGAACTGGAGGCTATACACAATGCTGCCTCAAGTTTAATTCTGTGTGGACATACGTATATAAATAAAATAACCAAATTGGTCATTTGATATCACAGATATGCTCAACACTGGTTCGAATGCCTCTTTTGTTTGAATGGATTCTAGTAAAAAAGATTGTGATGGGTTGTTACTATGCATATAAGGGCTCATTATCAAACAAATTCCGAAGGGTGCTATCTGTGCCTAGGATTAATGGTAAAATACTTTCCAGACTGAATGTCAAAGAAACAAGTTTAATCAAAATCTTTTATGTTGTGTATTCCCCTTTGGTGTCTGCAGCCTTTGGTGCAGAGAGTAGAAACCAATATACTTCAACTGATCCCCTCCAGGCTACAACATGGGAGCAACACCATCCTTCCCCCAGGCAGGGTGTAGCTGGCCAGAATTGTGCAATCAGGCTATAACTGTTATCTTCATGGTCATCAGAAGTGGGTTTTGGCAAGAGGAGATTTGCCATTGCATTGTTCTCTCCTAGACTGATTTTATGGAGTTCCACTGTGAGGGTCCCACTGGGCACCCACCAGTGAAGTACTGATTGCACTTACCCTTTAACTCAGCACTGCAATAGTCTGTGTGCATGAGCAATTCTAGGTGTGTTTGTGTTTTCGTGCGTGCGTGTGTGCGTGCATGTGTGTATCCTAGTGGAGCAAAGAAAACATTTGTAAAATAAATTCATAATTCATTTTTGTCCTTGAGAAGAATATAGTTTAATTGGGAAAATCATATTTATACACTATTAAAATATATTTGGTCTATTTTTTTCTTTCTTTCCTTCCTTCCTTCTCTCTTTTTTTGGTACTGGGGATTGAACCTAGGGGCATTTTGCCTCTGAGCTACATCTCCAGCCCTTTTTATTTTATATTTTGAAATAGGGTCTCATAAGTCGCTGAGGGCCTTGTTAAGTTGCTGAGGCTGGCCTCAAACATGTTATCTTCCTGTCTCAGTCTCTCAAGTACTAGGATTACAGGCATGTACCACCCCACCTGGCCTGATAATTTCTCATAAAGGCTAACTTGCTCTTTCTTTCCCTTTGGGACTACTGAAGCCAGAGCTAAACTGTGCATAGTAGAACCTAGAAGCTCCTCCACCTTCACTTTTAAGAAAATATTACAGATTATAGAAGGAAAATGTATTATTTACTTTTTAAAGAAAAGATGAAGGCATCAGACCTTCTTTATAGTTTCAGGCATTCTTTAGGAAATCTCAGATTCCCATTTTCTCATCAAAAATTTCATTAGGCTTCTTATGATTCACTTTCAAGTCCAAAATCCCCTTCTGTATTCATTTGTCCATTCAGTAAATATCAGCCTTGTGCTATGTACTGCAGACACAGTGCTGAATGAAATTCAGAGTTTAGTTAGGCAGATATGACATACACAAAAATAACTCTGATGCCAGAATATTGTCAGGTATTTATGTAAAGAAAGAGCTGTACAAATTGAGAAGAAGCAGAGCTCATCTCCAGCTGGGTTGAGCAGAGGAGGAAGACCAACGTGAGAAGGTATGCCTTGAATTCTGGCAAGTAGGTAGAGATTGAAAAGGGAAGGGAAACACTGAACATAGATGAAAAGCACACAGGTGGGTGGGATGTCTATCTTCCTGTAGGAGGGTAGTGGGAGGCAAATCTGGAGAAGCATACTGGGACCAGAGCATGGGATAACCGGCATAACAAACTATGGAGATGAATGTGTAGTTTATAATCAATGGAGAAGCATAGAAAGCTTTTCAGGGGGAGGACAGGATGATCTGAGCAGTACTTTGGTGGCATGACTGGTAGAAAGGGAGACCTGAGGCAGGGAGACCTAATAGGAGTCTGTGGTCTCAGACTGTGTAAGAAAAAATGGTGAACTCTTGCCTTGATTAAATGTATTGTGATTGCTTGTCATTGGGGCTTGTCTTCCTTACTAGGATGTAAATTCTCACATCTTTAAAGGGAGGGGACAATGTCTCATTCATCTTTATATTCTCTGGCACAGAGAAGTTTCTCACTAAATATGCTTGCTGAATGAGTGTAAATAGATTGTTGCCAGTGTGAATGGAAAGGATGGGATGGATATGAGAGTCAATGTAGTTGAAGAACAGACTGAACCATCTATACTGGTGCTGGGAGGCCACATTCAGCTTATTGAGATGTCCTGTGGGTTGCAGCTAAGCTTCCTTAGCAGTCTTTGATAGTTTTTTTTTTCTGCCAGCAGCCTGTTTCTTCTGTTTGCAACCTATTTTTCTTTCAGTTCTCCTTAACATTACCCATGTCAATTGCTCTCTTCGTTCTTCATCCTTATCAAGTGTTTAAAGCACAAAAAGAGTAGTGTCTGAGCAAAGGTATTGAGTCTTTATCTCTTGAGACCTGAAGAAAGACTCGACAATTCTATATTATTGTTTAATTGAAATCATATCCCTGCCTGGAGGCAGGGGACCAGCCCTGTGTTACCTCAGTTTCCTTTCAATTCTGGGATTCTAGAAGGCATTGAAAGTTTTTCATTTGTTTAAATTGATCTAACACTTAAACATAAGCATTTCTGCATGGGAATCACATCCTATCCCCAGGCAAGTATCTCACACAGAAACATGGATTATTTAACTTATCCCTCCTCTCATTAGCCATACTTGATAAACTGAGCATTTATAATATGCTCATCTAGAATGCACCCAGAAATATGACAGCTTTTCTAACTTTTCAGTGGGTGGCTGTGTGTGTGTGTGTGTGTGTGTGTGTGTGTGTGTGTGTAAGAGATATATAAACAAGGTCCAAAAACAGAGAGAATGCAGAAGACCAAGGATTAAGAGATATTTCTTTCTTTCTTGTAGTGCTGGGGATGGAATCTAGTGCCTAAATCATGCTAAGCAAGTACTAGACCACTGAGCCAGACCCGCAGTCCCATCAAGAGATCATGTAAATACAGAGTCTCCCTCAAATGGAAGGGTTTCCCTCAAAGGCCAAGGGGTCTGAGGAACTATCAACTCTGCCTGGACCAGCAGTAGTGACACAATTGATGCTCTGACCTTAGCTTGGGACCTTTTTTTTTTTTTTTTTTTGCGGTACTGGGGATTGAACTCAGGGGCATTCTACCTCCGAGCTATACCCCCAGCCCTATTTTTTAGTCTTTATTTTGAAACCGAGTCTCACTAAGTTGTGGAGTGCCTCACTAGGTAGCTGAGGCTGGCCACGAACCCGGATCCTCCGGTCTCAGCCTCCCGAATGCTGGGATTACAAGCGTGCGCCACCACGCCCGGCCAAGGGACCTTTTCTATATATAATAGCAGAAGGCTTTGCTAGGAAAATAAGCAAGGGCCTCCTGGTTACTCTTGCAGACTTGTGGGGGAAAAGAAGGCTTGTCTGTTGTATGAGTTATGGGGCCTTTCCCTCGGATCTCAGAACACCTGCCTGTCTGTGCCAGGATTCTTGACTTTACAATCACCTCCTTGTTAGTAATTTCTCTGTGGTCACTTTCCCCTCTGATACTCAGGATACTTCTGGGGAGTGAAGATTCAAGTAATAATAATTGGGGTGTTAAATTTTGATGTTGGTCCAAGTCAAACAAAATTATGAAAAATCAATGGACTATTTAAATATCACACTACAATAAAAGCCTACATGCTACCACCCCACAAAATGCATTTTTAAATCCCATTTGGATTATATACTGTTCAGGGTGATCTGTCTCATTTCTTTCAATGGCTGCAGAAAATCAAAAGTTGAATGGATTACTGGCTTGGTTACTTGTGTTCAGTAGTTCTCCATCCTGCCAAATTTTGCTTCTGTTTCTCTTTTTCTCACTTTCATCTTAGAACAGAATTTCTATTTCCACCTTGGCAAACAATATGTCCCCTCTGGTAATAGAAAGAAACTTTCCTCTCATCTATTTTTAAAGGAGGGGCTAGTATTTGTGTCCTTGCGACCTACTGACCTTAGCCCTGCTCTGATCCTGACTAGGGTCCAAATCTATGTTCCCCAACTTCAGAGGGACAAGTAAAACCGTGAAGTGCTCAGTAATGGCTAAATTATTGGAGGAAATAAGTGAAAGAAGTCAGATTTGTACAGAGAAAACTGTAGGAAGAATTAGTAACATTATGAAGTTTGAAATGTTACTCATTCCTTATGTGTACAAGCAAGAAGTGGCAGGGGCTGTGTTGATTAGGGACTGCTGTTCAGCACCAGAATGGATTGCTTCAGGAGGAATAGGTAACTTCTCTCAACAGAAGCAATTTGGCCATGAGGGTTTTAACATAATTCTGGTTGGAGTTAAGAAGGTGGGAGAAGGAATAAATGTTTGCTTCGCCTCCTTTTAAAATCTCATGGTGCTTCCATATTTTTCTTTTCCTGCTACACTCTTCTAACTCTCCAGACATTGCATGGTCACTATTGTAATCTCAAATGTTTCTCCTTTTTCTGGAGGGTAGTGTTGTAGTATTGGGAAGACCACTGGAACAGAACCTCAAAGACCCGATTCTGCATCTAGCCAACTAGTAATGTGAATGGGCTATTCCCTATTCTGGACCTCAATTTCCTCATTTTAAAAACGACTGCTACTATGAACTAGATTATTATGTGAGACTATAATTCATCAGTAAAAGTATAAACAAAAATGACTGGTAATATCTCTCTGTGTACAGAAAATTCCATTCTTACCCCCATGTGGACCCCTTCATTTCTCATCTATTAGTTGCTCAAGATTGATTATTCAACAATGATACTAATTGATAGCTTTTTCACTGAGTGCTGGCAAAGTCATGACAATGAGCCTGGGCTCCACTCCACTCATTGTAAGAATCCTGCTTATCAATGACTCCGTGCCTGTAGCAATGTACTGCCAGTGAAAACAGGCACACATATGATCTGACAATAACATCCTCTTCTCTATCCGGTACATCAATGTTTTCCCTTGGTATTGCATCATTTTCATTAGTAAAGAAATTTATTTCTCTCATTTAAAAAATCCTTCCGTTTATTCCCCACCAGCTTCAAATTCTCTGCTCCTTTTTACAGCTAAGCTCATTAAAATTGTTCCTCTGCTGTGTCTCCTCCTAATCACTTTCTTTTAATGATTATTGAGACATAATTCATATGATAAAAGTTACCATTTAAATGGGTACAATTCAGTTACTTCCAGCAAATAGAAAATGTTAAGTAAACATCGCCACCACTTTTAGAACATTTTCATTACCCCCTCCCCCAAGGAAACCCTGTATTCATTAACAGTGACTCCCTATTCACTCTACTTCCCAATTCTTGGCAACTACTAATCTACTTTTTTTTGTGTGTGTGTGTGGTACTAGGGATTGAACTCAGGGGCGTTCTACCTCCGAGCTATACCCCCAAGCCCTATTTTTTATTCTTTATTTTGAAACCGAGTCTCACTAAGTTGTGGAGTGCCTCACTAGGTAGCTGAGGCTGGCCGCGAACCCGGATCCTCCCGTCTCAGCCTCCCGAATGCTGGGATTACAAGCATGCGCCACCACACCCGGCTCCCTCCCAAGTGCCACCACGCCCAGCACTAATCTACTTTTGATCTTTACGGATTTGCTTTTTCTGGACATTTCATATAAATGGAATCATATGATATTTGTCCCTTTGTGTCTAGTTTCTTTCACTTAACACAATGCTTTTGAGGTTCATGCATGTTGTAGCACATATCAAAAATTCATCTTTATGACAATACTATTTCATGGCATGGATAGGTCACATTTTGTTCGTCCACTCGTCACTTGACGTACATCTGGGTTGTTTGTACTTCTTGACTATTATGAATAATGATGCTATGAACATTTGTGTATCTATTCTCTCTTAAACCCGTTCTACTCAGGCTGTAATCCCCCACCGTGTCACAGTATCTGCTCTTCTTCAAGTAAACAATGATCTTCATAGTGAAAAGTTGAATGGTCAATTCTCAGTCCTATCTAACTTATCAGGGATATCTGACACAACTGATCACTCTCCTCTTGGATCACTTGTTTTACTTGCTAATAGCATCTGAATATGTCTCTCAAATTTATATGTTGAAATTTAATTGCCAATGTGATAGTATTAAGAGGTGGAGCCTTTAGGAGATGATTAAGTCATGGGGATTCAGATCATGAATGCAATTAGGGATTTCTAACTATTTTGTTCATGGCTATTTCCCTAGCACCTAGAAAATTGTGTAGTACAGAGTAGGTGCTCAGGAAATATTCGTTGAGTAAATAACTGAATGGTTGAACTGGTTATTTAGAAAATTAGTCAATACTTCAGCCATTTCTTGTTGGGACACTTAATTCAACCAGTAGCTTTCAAACTAGTTGTTTGCCTAAGTTCAGCTGCAATAGTTTCTCATTAGAAATTTTCTTAAGAGCCCGGCGTGGTGGTGCGCACTTGTAATCTCAGCATTCGGGAGGCTGAGACCAGAGGTTCCGGCTTCGCGGCCAGCCTCAGCTACCTAGTGAGGCACTCCGCAACTTAGTGAGACTCAGTTTCAAAATAAAGAATAAAAAATAGGGCTGGGGGTGTAGCTCGGAGGTAGAATGCCCCTCAGTTCAATCCCCAGTACCGCAAAAAATAAAATAAATAAAAAGAAATTTTCTTAAGGATAGTATATGTTAAAATATGGTCTTCTGAGTATGCTATTGGGGTTTGAATTCTGAATATCTGAATCAGGATAGGTTAACCATTTTGTGACTTAGTTTCCTCATCCATAAAATTGGCATATTAGGAGCACCTATCCCATGTTGTTATTATAGGAGTCAAATAAAATAGTGTATGTTAATTCCCTAGCTCAGTACCTAGCACTTAGCCTTTAGTGGACAGTAGCTTTTATTACTGTCATTAACATGTAAGAGAATTAATATTAAAAAAGAAAGGAAGACTTGCAATAGAAACAACTGAATACATTTTTTCTAAGTGAAACTAGAATAGCTGTCCAGCTCTTTTGTATAAGTGGCATTTCTTTGGGAAATGATCCAGAACCTGAAAGTCACTTGTTTTGTCCCTTTCTTCAGGAGGCTTTCATGGTCCTGGTCTTATTCTCTATAGAGTCACAAGAGTAGTTACACTTGGAAACTCTCACACTTAATATCTCCACTTCTCCCAGTCTTCAATGTTAATGCCCTTCTAGGCTCTGGGTTCAGATTCCACGGATCACCGTCACTAAAGAAAATTCAGCAATTTTCTTTTGGGGAAAATGTCAACTGAGTGCTGGCAGAGTAGCTTGCTAAATAGATTGACTTGCAAATAAGGTTGTCCATGCTTTAAAAGGCAAGGACAATGTTCTGTATTTCCATGCTATGACATCTCCTAATAGCTCACTGCCAGACATGCTTTGTGTTAGTTCCAAGTTAAACAAAGTGACTACAGATCTAGTCTGTAAATGCCAACGTGTCCCAGATTCTTTGACCTATGCAGGGACACCGGAGAATCCCAAGTCCACGTGAGAGCATTTGACTTCATATTTCATAGAAGCAGCCAATGGAATGCAGTTGCTATTCAGCATCTATTCCACATAAGTTTATACTTGCCTTTCAGGGTCCACTCTTACATTCTAACTTCTCTCTTAACTTCCACAGCAGCTTATTATTGAGTTGGGCTGGGCTAGGCTGGGCACACATTCATGTCTTCATTTATTAAAACCCACAGGGATCAATAAATACTTGTTAAATCACACCTGCTTCATTATGGATTTAGAACTATCCTCTAGTTTTGTTATTTAAATTCAATTTTACCTTGTCTTCCCAGGCATGCTGCAAATTTTTTGAGTACATGAACTTCTACCTCATTTTTATCTCCTGCAGTTCCACACTTGATTTCTCTTTTATTCAGTCTATGCTTTCATTATTATGCTCTACACACTGCTCTGGAAAAATGGGTTCAAACCCTAGGAGCTAGGTGGAATTTTCTCCTTGGCTATTTATTTTTTTATTGTGATTGTTATGAGAAAATAGCATGCAACATCCAGCAATTACTAAGCCATTTTCAGACTGCAATACAGTTCAAATAAAAACCTAACAAACACTCTATTGTGAATTAGTAACTTACTCATAAACAGTTGTCCATCCATTTTCATTACTTTTGGTGGCTAGAAGTCCCGTGTTTCCTGGATAGGTCATCAAGGCCAGATTATAGCCTTGGGCTGACACTCTTTTCAAGACTCCGTTGCTGCTTATGGTAAGCCAGTACACCTGCCCTCCAGGCACCACAAGCCAAAGGGGCATCCCACCTGCGTCTCGGCGAATATGCACAGAATTGCCATTGCTACTGGTAATGGCACCCAAATCACCTTCAGAATTGTAGGTGAAGTTATACACATAGTCTCTTGTTATCAAGTTTAGGGTGTGCAGGTGGGTTCCATTGACAGTGAACTGATAGAGTTCCTGATCAGCAGGTGAGGCAATCTCGTAAAGGTTCATATCATTCAGGTGAGCCTGGTTCCTGCTGATGGTACGAATTCGAACATTCCCAAGGTCTGCCACATAGAGGGTACCATCAGGCGACACTGCTAAGGAGGAAGGGGCTTTCATCTTTGCATCTTTAGCATAGCCACCATCACCTGTGGGAGAAAGACCCTGATTTTAATAATTGGCATCCCAAGTATTTATATGAACACACTATAGACAGAAAGCACTGTGCATCAAGGAAATAACCACTGAACCAACATTCTCTGCATGGCTCCCTTGATGATTTTGAAACCCATTATTCAAATAATTGTAATTCTTGAGTTGGTACCACTAAGATGAACAGTAAGATGTAATTATCTCAGTTATAGAAATTTTGTGAAATCCTCAATCCCGCTGTTCAGAGTCTATTGTATTGCAAGATATAAGAACAAGAAATAATGATAGCTACACAAAATTTGGCTGGAAACCCACGAGATTTATGCCTGCCAATGCCTGTAGGTTCTGTTTCAGGATTTTCCAGTTCTACCATGCCTAGAGACCCTTTCTTCTATTAATTCCCATTATCTCACAAAGCACACCAAGTCTCTAAGCATGACAATGATTCAGAACATCAAATTGGATAACTGGAATAAACATTAGGTTTTCCTTGAATGACATATACAAATTAACAAAACATCTATAAAATTCATTGTCCAAGAAAATATTGGAAATATTGATCAAAAGTCCTATTGACCAAATTGCTGGCTCCTGATTCGCCTGGCCTTACAAAAGGCAAAAGTTAAAGGACCATTTGGGCCTGGATGAGTAGTTTAATAGGGCTGCATGTAGCAAGGAGAGGTTTCCACATCTCAGCAATAAAAGCATCTGTTGACATTTAGAGATCTGCTTGCTATCTAAAATATCCATTCCATGTTTCAAGGAAAAGACTCTTTTCTATCCTTAGTTCAATTAAAACTAAAGGGCACTATTAGTTATGGAGAGAGTTTTAGATTTTTATAAAACGAAATATGTAGCAGACTGATGCCCTGAGAACCCTCCATTGTGGGATTTAGTTTTGTTCTCCCTCTCCCTAAGGTAGTCAGTCTGTTCTTGGTTCCTCTGAGTCTCAAATAGCACATGCTAAACTGGAAACCAATCAGTTAGGAGAAATATTTTTTTTATCTTAGGTAAATCGGTAAATGTGGGTTTTGCCTCTTTTTTCCTTTCTCTAAAGTACAAATAATGTCATGAGTTTACATTTGTGTAATGATCTTAACTTTTTTTAAGGTAAATATTTCACTATACTAGTTTATCCTTAGAATAGCAAGGTGATATAACTCAGACAAGTGCTCATCTCTGTTTAACAATAAAGGAAAATGAATCACCAAAGAGGTTTTGTAGCATTCCTGGTGTCATTCAGTGAATCAGTTGTCAGAACAACTAGGTGATTTGACCCGCAGGTCATTTCTTTACTAGCCCACAATGATGTTTACAAGGAACTCTTTTGTTTTCCTTTTGACTTTGCCAATGCACGTTTTTTCTTTTGAAAACAGAGAGGGGGAGCTGGTGAATTGCTGAAAAGGTTATACCTGAAAAACAGTCACAGTTGGGATCAATTTTGCAGTCACAGTCAGTGGGGGCGCCGGCGATGATGGAGATCTCTCCATTGGTGGTCACTTGCTGAATGCGGTTTACTTTCCTCTCGTCTGTTTCAGCTATGAAGAGCAGCCCACTGTGGGAGACGCTGATGGCCCTAGCCGATTCCAGAGTAGAGTGAATTGCTACCTTGCTGACCAAGAAATGATCGATGCCTGGCACCTGGCAGTGAATGGGTCGTCCTGCAATGATCCGCACGCGCCTGCTCTCAGAAATTTGCAGCACAATGTTGTTATCCAAGACATACAGTGAATTGTCCATGGGATTGACTGCAAGGTCTGTTGGCCACTCTAATCGCACCTGCAAAAAGAATAGAACATATACCATTAGGTTACCATATCTTTCCAGGAACCATTTTACCTTCAAAGAAGCACTGGCATATTGTTTCCACCTCTCTTTTGAATTTCAGCAAATCAGTATTGTCTAGTAGTGGAGGAGGATGATTAATCACATATTTTGACAAACATATTTATGCCATTTCCGACATAATGCAAAATTTTAATAATTCTAGAAGGATCCTCTAGAGCAGTGTTTTTCAGAGTATGGTCTCTGGACCAGCAGCAACAGCATTATTTGGGAGCTTTTTAGAAATGCAAATTCTCAGGCTTCACCATAAACACATGAAATCAGAACCCCTGGGAGTGGGGACCCAGTCATCTGTATTTTAATAAGTCATCTAGAAGATTCATAAGACTACTGCTCTAGGGCTTCTGGATTATGACAATACACAAATATTTGTCACTGTGCAGCAGATGAAAACAAAGTCATAAGGGCTTTTGTACAACAGAACACTGGAGAAACCAGACTTTACTCAGCCAGAATTCTTTTGGAACAGTACCTGCCATTAGCAGAGACATTACATCCTTTTTGTGGATTACTCAGGTATAGTTCATGAGCTGTTGATTTGGAATCCTAGATTATACATACTGCTCACTTAGCTTGGCCTGATTCAGTCCACATGTCCCCTTCCTCACCAATGAAACAGAATGGTTTTCTTTTAAATTGAATGTTTTCTGAGTACCTTCTCTGGACGGACTTTGGGGATTAAAGAATGATCATGATACAGCCTTAGCCCTCAAATGACTTATGGTCTAATAGCACCCTTGGAGGAATCATTAGCAATCATTCTTCATGTTATGAAGAGGATGCAACAGAGAGGGTATGAGAACACTTCACCTGAAATGGGAGGCAGTAGGCAGGATAATATCAGAGAAGGTGATACCTAAATAAGGGGCTGAAATGACCAGTAGGAGAGGAATGGGGCAGAAATTGAGGATGGAGCAGAGTTGAGGATAGAGGAAATGGCATGGGTGAAAGTCCAAAGTTCAGAGACAGCATGCCTGTGTAGGTTGCTACAAATAATTAATCAATGCTAATATAGGGTAAGCGTGTGATAGACAGTGACCAGGTGTTATGGACCAAATTGTGTCCTCTCAAAATTCTTATATTGAAGTCCTGACCCCCAATATGACCATATTTGGCCTTGAAAGGGTAAATTAAGATTGAGATCGTATATACACTGGGAAAAAAGATAGCCTCTTTAACAAATGGTATTGCCAAAACTCAAGGTGGATCAAAGACCTGGAAGTCAAGCCAGAGACCTTGCAGCTACTTGAAGAGGGCATAGGCCCAACACTTCAACACATAGGCACAGGTAAAAACTTTCTCAACAAGACCTCCAAAGCACAAGTAACTCAAAGGAAGATCAATACATGGGGTTGCATTAAACTGAAGAGCTTCTGCACAGCAAAGGAAACTATCAAGAACCTCAACAGAGAGCCTACAGAGTGGGAGAAAATTTTTGCCAGTTACTCTTCAGATAGAGGTCTAATATCTAGGATATACAAAGAACTCAAGAAAATCACAGCCAAGAAAGCAAATAACCCAATCAAAAAATGGGAAAAGGATCTAAATAGACACTTCATAAAAGAAGAAACACAAATGGCCAATAAATGTATGAGGAAATGTTCCACATCATTGGCAATCAGAGAGATGCAAATCAAAACTACCTTGAGATTTCACCTAACTCCAATCAGAATGGCAATCATCAAAAACACCAACAATGCCGGGCGTGGTGACGCACGCTTGTAATCCCAGCATTTGGGAGGCTGAGACCAGAGGATCCGGGTTCGCGGCCAGCCTCAGCTACCTAGTGAGGCACTCTGCATCTTCGTGAAACTCGGTTTCAAAATAAAGAATAAAAAAATTAGGGCTGGGGGTGTAGCTCGGAGGTAGAATGCCCCTGAGTTCAATCCCCAGTACCGCAAAAAACAAAACAAAACAAAAAAAACCACCACCAACAACAACTGCTGGCGAGGGTTGGAGAAGTGGGAACCTTAATACATTGTTGGTGGGAATGCAAACTTGTGCAACCACTTTGAAAAACAGTATGGAGGATCCTCAGACAAATGGGAATGAACCTACCTTATGACCCAGCAATACCACTTCTGGGTATCTACCCAAAAGAATGGAAATCAAACTATCAGACTGACGCATGTGTATCTATGTTTATAGCTGCACAATTCACAATAGCCAAACTTCCATAGTCCATCCACAGATGAATGGATTACAAAACTATGGGATATGTACACAATGGAATTTTACTCAGCCATAAAGAAGAACAAAATCATGTTATTTGCAGGGAAATGGATGCAACTGGAAAACATTATGTTAAGTGAGATTAGCCAGTCATAAAAAGCAAAGAAGCATATGTTCTCCCTAATATGCGGATGCTAGAGAGAAGATGGGACATAAGAGGGTCCCCAGATGAAAAAGTAGAGACCCTCGATAAGCAAAGAAATTGATTTAACCAAAGGGGATGGACGGGGGGGTGGTACCCTAATGCACACCATGTACTTACACAATTATATCAAGGTCACTCACTAAACTGAACTTGAGAGGGAGGGAGGGTGAGGGAGCCGGGTGGGAATTTGGGGAAGGGGTGAAATGAGAAATGTGTGCACATATGTCGTTATCAATTTGTACCTAACAAAGATGTATGCTTACAATGTACGAATAAAATAAAATAAAAAAAAAGATTGAGATCATAAAGGTGTGGCCTTAATCCAAAAAGGACACATGCCTTTATAATAAGAGGAAGATACACTAGGGATGCACACATAGAGGGACAGCTATATGAGGACACAGCAAGAAGTTGGCCATCTGCATGTCAAAGAGAGAGGCCTCATGTTTTGTTTTGTTTCTCACACATCGATCTTGGATTTCTAGCATCCAGAAATATGACAAAATAAATTTCTTTGGTTTAATCCACCTACTATGAAAACTAATATACCCTGACAGCCCTGGAAAACTAATATACCAGCGAATGTAGTGTGGGAGGTAACAGTAGGCGGGGGATGGGCATAGCTGGAGAAAGTAGGTCATTGGGGGTGTGACCTTGGGGAATATATCTTTTCCTGGTCTATTCCTCTCTCTCTCTCTGCTTCCGAGCTGCCATGAGGAGCTAAGTAACTGTCTTCTGCCATACCTTGCTACCATGATGTTTCTATGTTGGAGCCTGCTGACCATGGACTGAACCTCGGAACCTATGAAACAAATAAACTGTTCCTCCTCTAGGTTGTTCTTGTCAGGTATTTTGGTCAGAACAATGAAAAGCCAACTGTCATATGGAGGGAAGTATACATTCAGTTTGAGTCTGGGGGAAGCCACTGAGTCACTTTAGGGGTGTGACACAGTTATATATGGATTTTAGATGGATTGTTACTGGCTGCCATCAAGACCATATTAGAGGTGGAAGTGAGATGGAGGCAGATAGACAGGTGAGATGGAGGCAGATAGACAAGAGGCTCCTGCAATGGTTCAGGTAAGGTTTTATGGTACCTGAACTAGGATAGTAGATGATTTGAGACATGTTAAAGAGATAGAAACAAAAGGATGTGTGTGTGTGTGTGTGTGTGTGTGTGTGTGTGTGTGTGTGTGTGGTGTGCCTTGTGCCAAGTTCTGCTCTGGGTACTGGGGCATTTGAGTTTCTTTCTGAACACAGGAGTTGACCCTAACATCTCAATAGTGACCATTCATCTCTGGGCACTTCCCAAAGAACCGTGTTCTGTACCACTCCCCACCTCACCACTCACTGGTTTTTCTTTCTCTCCTTTTAGGCTAGACGAAGGCAGAAAAAAAAATCCCATTCCTGGCCAAAATAGTAACAGTAAAGTAGCTACACTTCTCTTTTGTTTTGAGTGGATACACGAGGAAGGGTTTGTTTTTCTCATGAAATCTGAAATTCTGAAAATAAGATGGGGGCTGTCTGTCATTGCATTCAGAGGCCCACTACTTCCTCAGCCACAAATATCTTTTATATGTTCAGTAATGAAGGCCAGATATGATATAGACTCTCCTTCTACTTGTGTCTCATGGGGGTGGGGAGGGGCAACTATCGATGTCCTGAAGAAGACAAAGGTTGCCTTTGACCTTCCCTTTTGTACTATCTGGAGCTCTCTGCCCCACCTATGGGTGTCTCCCAGATACCTACCAAACTTCATTCTGTCTCCAACATCTCTGCCTGCCCTCTACTTCTGCTTAGGCTGGCCTTCTCTGGCCAGTACCACATGCCTCTGGGCAGCTAGGAATTTGAGTGCTAATTGGATATAAAGCTCAGCTTGTGTTATGCATGTTCTACAGAGCCTTTCAGGCCGAGGCCATTGGCTAAACATTAAACATAAGCCTTAATAGCTCCTAGAGCAGTTTGTGGTGATGTGTTCCTCCCCACATCTGTCTGAGGCCTTTGCACATCAGTGCCCTGCCACAGAGAGGGAGAGTGGATGCCTGCTGCTATGGAGGGTGCTGACTCTTCTCTGCCATGTGCCCCTGACTCGGACCTCTATATACACCATCATGCTTGTACAGAAACTGTGTGCTTTGGTCTTATAGAGTGCAATACCCTAGGAAATAAGCCAGGGCCGGCTGAGGAAGAGGAAATAAATTTATTTCAGTTCAACACTCCTATTTGATTGAGTCTGAAGTTGGTGACCCAGAAAAAACAAACCTGGCAGAAATGACATTCTAATTATCACCACTCTGGGAGCCAAGGCTAGGGCAGAGGCCAGGGACAGCACACACCTGGCAGAAGCCAGAGAAGGAGTGCATTTTGGTCTCTGTTCTCAGATCTTAAGTCTGCCTCTGAGGTAAAGGCTGGGGATTGAAAAACAAGTTGTTAAATTCTCCAACTCGCCCAACCTGATTGCAGCCAATACTATTGGTGTCATGTTTATTACATTTAATATTGCCTCCAAAAATACAACAGCTATTGTGTCTGTTTGTTTTCTTTTCCATCAAAAAAGCAACCCTCTGGCAGTTTCCTGTGACTAACGTGGCCTTTGTGCTTCTGAGACACTTTCTATACCAACTACACAGAATCCCTTTAATTCCCATTTGTTTTGATGGTGTAGCTTGTCTATGAAATCTGCTTGGATGAAAGACGTGTGGCTACTAAGTAGTTGAGGGGCTGCCTTTTCAAAAGATGGACCTTTTCACCTTTTTTTACATTGTCAGATCCTTTTATGTCCTTCTCACATCAAATGCTCCCATTTCCAGGTAATTTTTCAAGGAAATGGTGCCTTACACGCACATAATAGAAATGCAGCATTTATTATCAAGGCATTTCTGTAATACACAAACTAACATAGGAAATGGAGACTCAGAGCTGATTCTGGCAGTCAAAATTACCATCTATTAGTTGAAGAGAGACTCTGTAATTATATGCTCCTGAAATGGGGTTAAGGTTAACTCCTTAGAGTGGTTGGCCTTTGTCCAAGTGGGGTTTTTTTTTTTGGTGGTGGGGGACATTTCCTTTTGGGGTGAGAGCAGAAAGAGATTAAAGAGTGGCAGTGACACTCTATAAACTCTGCCCAGCGACCCAACCTATGGGAAAATCATTTGGCCTAATTTGCATTGCTTGCCCCACCTTGTAAAAACTTATTAATTTGTTTGAAATGTCAAAATGCGTTTAAGCTAAACTCACATTAATGGTCACTGATGTAGCTGCCTGCTGGTGGAATATGTCCATCTCCTAACAACCTTCCCTGAGAAATAACCCTGAGCAAAAAGCAGCTCTTGGTCTTGATGTCAACCCTTGATAGCACTGTGTCTTCCTCTGCTAATTGAAAATGTGCCTCTCAGGTCAACCAGCCCCACCCACAGTCGTTTTAAAGATCAGGTTAATTTTGACCTAAGTAGCAGTTTATAGTAGCAGAATCCTATTGGGAAAAATCTATGTGTAAAAGCAAAATCTAAATATGGGCCCTTGATTAGACTGAATTAGAAAATTCTTCAATTATCAACCTAATTTCATGCTATAGACATAAACTATTATTTGTATACTTGAGCTTTCTTGAACAGTTTGACTCCAGGTTCACTCCCTCACCAGTGTATAACCCTAGGCAAATTAGGTTATCCTCTATGCATCTCCGGTTTCCTCATCAGTAACAAGGAAAAGAGGCAAATGAGAGTATTATCTATTTATTGTGTGGATTAAATGATACAGTATAGGGTGTTCAGCCTAGTGTCTGGCACATAGTAAGGGCTAGTAAATTGCATTAATATAAATAAAGTTCCGTAGTCACAGACCTTTAGAGCTGGAAGTTATTATCCAATGTAGTTCACTTTAACTGTTTCCCAGACGTCAGTTGTGCACATACCACTTCTATGAATTTTGCCTTATCCCTAAACCAACTGCACTAAATTGACCTACTTTTAAAATGTGAATAGAGGCTACCCTTTTTTTGAACTGGTCCTAATTTATAACACCTTTAAAATTACCACTACCATGGGCTATTAATAAAGTAACTACTATTTTTTTAATCTTTTTATTTTTTTCCAAGCTACATCCCCAGCCATAATTTTTATTCTTTAAACAGTGTCTCACTAAGTTGTGGAGGGCCTCACTAAGTAGCTGAGGCTGGCCGCAAACCCGAATCCTGTCTCAGCCTCCCAAGTACTGGGATTACACGCGTCCGCCACCACACCCGGCTAGTAACTACTATTTATTGAGTGCTTCCTAGATGTTAGGCACTTTACATGGATTATTACTTTATATACTTGTGAAAAATCACTTAAAGCATTAATATTCCAATTTTCAGATGTGTTCTTACCCCTTAGGTTATTTGATTCATCATTCAGAAGAATAGTCACATTCCTCACTGTATTCTCATCAAGTCTCACTTTCCCTTGAACCCTTTTGAATCAATCTAAATGTTACTCTCTTTAGTTGAGAAGGTTAAATAGCTTGTTAGAAGTTGAGTGATTTATCTTTCTCTTTGAAATCTGTTATCTTTTAGTTCAATGCTTTGTGGGTGCTTACTATGTGCTGGGCACCGTTATAAAGGTTTATTCACAGTTAAGTGCTGAAATAGGTCATTCAAAATAGTGTGGTTAAGTGCCATGATAGATGTATGCCCAGGGTGACATGGAAACACACTGGAGGGATTTCAGGCATGATTTCTAGGAAAGAAATGTAATCTTAACGTAAAGGATGAAACACAGGTATTGAGAAGCAAGGTGGGAGGAGTGATCTCAACAGAGGGAGAAGAATGAACAAAAGCACAACAGAATGAGTCCATGTGGGAGTGGGACAACTAACTGTGGTCTGGGATTTCTTAGGCAGAAAATAGGGTAGCTATTAGTGCTAAATGAAGTTCTGAATACTAACTAGAGACTATGTACAGGTTTCTCCACTGAGGCACTAGTGTGTGTGTGTGTGTGTGTGTGTGTGTGTGTGTGTGTGTGTGTGTGTAGGATGTTTAGCAGTGTTCCTAGTCTTTATTTGCTAGATGCCAATAACATCCAATAATGACAACCAAAAATGTCTCTAGGCATAGGCAAATGTCCTCTGAAGGGCAAAATGTCACTTGTTGAGAACCACTGGGCCAAATCATGGAGGACTATATACACTAAGACCTTTAGAATTAAATTGTGGCTATTGACAATCTTTAAAGTACAGAGATGGCATGGTAATATTAGTACTTTAGAAAGAAAACTTAGGCTGCAGTTTGGAGACAGGCTGGGGGGAAACCAGACTAGATGCAGGAGAATCAATTTGGAGGCCAGCCATTCACCAGCATATTCATCCATTAATATATCCTTCCATCCAACCATCTGCCACATGATTGCTGCTCTAAATAGACATAGTCCCTGCCTTCATGGTGCTTGGAGTATAGAACACTGCTTCTCATACTCTTTTGATTTATAGAGATATTTGAGAATCTTATGAAAGCTATGTACTCACTCCCTAGGAAAAGGGCTCTGATAGAATGAAATGGTTAGAGTGCAGGCTGCTAAGACTTCTGGATCAAACATTCTGACTACATTATTTGCTATTCTTGTGACCTTGGAGCAAATAAATTAATATCCCTGAACTTAATTTTTTCATCTAGAAATTGAATAAAATAATATCTTCTAAAATTATTATAGGTATTAGATGAAAAATCTATATAAAACACCAAGCACAGTGCCTGGTACAGAGGAAGAGGTCCATAGAGTCTAGTAATTTTTCTTTCTCATAGAACATGCCTGTATTTCCTCTGGTTCATTTTTTTACTATTGCAATGTTCTCTTCTTGGCTATTTTACTAACTCCTAAGTTTAATTATATAGTCTTTCAAGGTTTCCTCTGATCCTATGTCACTAGCTATTTCCTCCTTGCTCATTTACTCTATTCCTTTGGGTTATTTCTAAGCCTCCTCTAAGAAATATTTTAGTTTATATCAGGATATGTTATCTCATGTACATTTGTCAGCCAATTTCATGGCTAATATTTTAGCTTATTAAGAGTCCCTGTTTGTGACAGTATTCTTGGTAAAATTTCAAACATGGAATATTCTATTTCAATATCCTTTCTTCTCTCAATAAAGTATATTTATCCCATGATACACACTAATCAAGACAGAATGGATTACTTCCCTCATGGAGATTAGTTTTTTGTTGGCTTCATTTCTTTTATTTTACACTATGTAAAGGGGTTGGCAGTAGCATAGAACAATATACTATTTCTGTTCCATTCTACTCTTTTAAAAAATTAACTTTTATGGAAGAGCTTCAAAAACATAGTGTGACTATAATATTTTACAATTGCCAAGTGCTAATAACTTCTTTTCCTTAACAGTTGTCTCCAAAAAAGTCCTATGTCTCCATCCCAAACATGGTACTTCTAATCTCCCTTCTTTGCTACATTTGGAGCTTTGTGGTTCATCTAAAAAGTGACTCTGCTTGATTTTGATCTCTGAAGCCTCTCCAGTAGGTGTCTCCAGGATGTGTGTGATTATCTGTTCTGAAGTATACCAGCCCCGTGGAAGATACAGTGATGGGACTGAATGCTCTCTGCCAGGTGTTTTGCAAGCTCCATGTTAGATTTCCCCATGCTTCTAAAAGCTGACAACTCCAAATTGTTAGCATCACACTTTATCAGTTTTCAAATGGCCTCTCATTTCTTGACATGGATACGGTCTGAGCTCCTTCAAATTTATAAAAGAGAGAAGAAGCTGTCTGGAGAAAGTTTCGTTTGTTGCACTTGGGAAGTACGATGATACCTTTAAGAGTGATGGCCCCTACTGATTTCGCTTTTAAAAAGTGTAACTGATTAGAAGATGAAATACACCAAGATTACATGGCCTTGTCAATAGGTAAGTTAATTCCTATTATCTCAGACCCACACTCTTAGTATCTCTGCATAATGGCTGGAGAGTTTGAAGGACCTCACAATCTTTGGTCAAAAGCATTTGCATAGTCTCTCTATGACTGCCCAATGAGAAAAATTGACACTTAAGTTGCATTATTCATTGTAAGTGAATATAGCTAGTATAAATCTAATCAAGCACCACAATAGGACCCATCTAGTCTCTTTTTGCCTTTTCTTCAATATGAATATATTGTTAAGAGTTTTAGTAGATATCCTGAAACCTGAGTTGGCCTAAAACATGGAAGATATGTGCTAGGATAGCAGAGTAGAAATATAGGAGCCTGTGTCCCAGATGATATTGTGGAACTGCCATCTCAGTCCTGAATTATACATCTCTTTGGCTGTTATTTGCCTATATCAATGTGAAGATGAGGTTTTCTGCCAGGTGCGGTGGTGCATCCCTGTAATCCCAGTACTTGGAAGGCTGAAACAGGAGGATTGTAGATTTGAGGTCAGCCTCAGAAACTTAGTGAGGCCCCCTGCAACTTAGTGAGACCCTGTTACAAAATAAAAATAAAATAGTGCTGGGGAATAGCTTAGAGGTAGAATGCCTCTGGGTTCAATTCCCAGTATCAATAAAAAATGAGGTTTTCTGTTATTCTCAGTTGAATCTAATCACAATGAAGATACTGCTCTGTTAGGCTTCTGTCTTAACCTAAGCTACTGACTATACCATTATAATCAAACAAGTCTAACGCATTTCTAGTTTTACATCTGTGGATAACCTGTGTTTGCAAGATTAAATCAAAATTAATTATCTGAAAGTGACTGAGCCCTTAAATTTTTTTCTTTTATTTTTAACTGATAAATAAAAAACATAAAAATTGTACATATTAATGGGGTACCATGTAAAGTTTTGATACATGTGTATACTGTTTACTGTTTAAATCAGGTGGGTCTCCAGATGGAAAAGGAGAGACACTCAATAAACAAAGAAGTTGATTTAACCGAAGGAGATGGTGGGGGAAAACACCTTAATGTACATCAAAATTACTCACTAAACTGAACTTGAGAGGGAGGGAGGGCAAGGGAGCGGGGTGGGAATTTGGGGAAGGGGTCAAATGAGAAATGTAGGCACATATGTCGTTATCAATTTGTACCTAACAAAGATGTATGCTTACAATGCACAAATAATAAAAAAAATAAGAAAAAAAATCAGATTAAACATATTTATATTCTCAAACATTTATCATTTCTTTATGGTGAAAACTTTCAAAATCCTTTCTTCTAGCTTGTGAAAGTGTATAGTACATTATTGCTATCTACAGTCACTCTACTATGCAATAGTATACCAGAAACTCTTGCTTCTATCTAACTATAACCCAGTGACCTTTGATCAACCCCATCCCTTTCTTGTCTCTATTCTCTATTACCTTTCGTTACCATTATTCTATTCCAAACTTCTATGGTACCAACATTTTTAGATTCACTGCATGAGACCATGTGCTACTTGTCTTGCTGTGCCTTTTTTATTTTCTTCCATCGTTGGTTCCATCCATGTTGTAGGACAGACCTTTATTAAGAAGATGACTAATTTCTTAAACTTAGTAATTAACCTCAGGCATTGTTTAATACCTAGGGTTCCATCTTTGTGTACTTTAAGCTGCTCTTCCAGCTCCATGGTTCAGATTTCATGCTTCTCCATTGTACTGTAATTACTTGTTTACCTTTCTATGTCTTCTATCCAGTCTATGAGTTCTCAATGGTGAGGATGAAGACTCAGTCATTTTTTGTGTTCCCAGTATTATTACAGTTGGCAAAGGTTTGTTTTGTGGAAACACTAGTGTTTTATTGACTGTAACAGTTTCAGTCTATGAAAGCATTTAAATAATGATACTATGCAAAGAGACTCTAAGAAAATCTATATTTCATTGACATATGTGAGTTAGGAGATTTGGGTTTCCAGAGACTGACGAGGTTAGTGGGAGTTGCCATAGTTCCTCAATTTTAAGAAGTACATTTCTCACTCCTTCCATATTTCAATTTTTCTAAAGTGATAATGTGTCTTATAATCAGTACATCTGTTTAAAGGAGTATTTCTCACTGTCACTCAAAGTTATCAAACTAATGCTATATCTTCAAGTACATGGTGCCTTAGAATTGAAGAAATATGGTATTCTCAATTTGATTTTGGGGCCTCAGAGATCCACAGACTCTATCGAGAAGTTTGTGAGATCGAAACTATTTTCTAATAATACTATTTGACTTTTCTCATATGTGTGTAGTGTAGTTTTCAAGAGGCTATGTGAGGCTAGTATATAACCTTAGTTTAAAAAAACGCATCCTCCACCAACAAAAAAATCATGCTCTTAATCTCTAATAAGGTAAATATTGACATCATAAAACAAAGACAACCTATTTTGGGGGCCCTATAATTTTTAGGAATATAGAAGAGTCAAGAATAAAACACCTTGAAAATTGTTATTGTGGTGGAAGGAAATAGTGAAAGAAGCCATCCATTCTGTTATAGAAGGGTTTCATTCAATGCCATTTAGAAAAAGGCACGAATCCCTTCTGAGATGGTTCCTGGGGCCATGAGCCCTGCCCAAAAGTAAAGTGATGAAATGCCTGGAAATCTTCACTTCATCTGGATACTCAGAGCCTGATAGGTGCTATAAAAGTTTCTTATAGTCTTCCTCAAAATAATCAGCATGTACACACTCCCTATGAGTGTGCTGTATAATTGCCACTACCTCATCTTAATAACAGGCATAATCACTTTGAGTTTCAGTTGAACTTTTCTTGCATCTTCTTTCTGAAGCCTCAATTTTGGAAATGGCACTTGTGAATACACAGAATATTTAACCACTTCCAGTTTTCAATTTGCAGCCAAAGTCATCTATCGGTAGGAGATGAAGGCCCAGTGTGAAAACTACAGAATGTCCTTCAGACTCCACAGCTAATTTGTTTGTAAATTTGATTGTTATTATAAGAAGAACATACTGTACATGATGCTACTTACATGATGCTGCTTGCAAATTTACTATTTGTATCCATTTATCTTAGTTTTTATCATTAGACCAAATAACTCTTTCAGCACTTCCTGAAGGTGGGGGTGGGGAGAGGAATATTAAAACTTTACTGCTTTTTCTTTTGAAGATTTCAATTTACTAAATAATTTCAATTTATTAAATACTTGCTGCAAGTTCAGCACTCAGGGGGATACAGAAACAGAAGGAGAGTTAACTAGCGAATAGTCTGAGGTACAGTCCGAAGTACTATGAGATTATAATGTGAAGTCGAATGATGGGACCATTAATTCTGGGATAATTCAGAGTAAGAACTGCTCTGGGTCTTAATTAAGTAGGAGGTAGGATTCTTGTCTTTCAGGGAGCCTAGGTTTTGCTTGCATAGGAGCCAGAGACTTTAAAAGAAGCCCCTGAGCCGGGTGTGGTGGCACACGCTTGTAATCCTAGCATTTGGGAGGCTGAGACCGGAGGATCCAGGTTTGCGGACAGCCTCAGCTACCTAGTGAGGCACTCTGCAACTTAGTGAGACCCTGTTTCAAAATAAAGAATAAAAATAAGGCTGGGGGTATAGCTCAGAGGTAGAATGCCCCTGAGTTCAATCCGCAGTACTGTAAAAAAAAAAAAAAGCCCCTGAAATCATTCTGCAGTTTCTTCCTGCCAACAAGCTGCAGAAACTTGTCTGCTGTAGGTTGTTAATATTATAGTATTGGCTCAACAGGATAGACCAAGCTTCTAATTCCCTTTGGCACCTTTGGCAATTTACAGGCCAGAAGTATGACTGCACAGCTTTTATGAAATGGTCTGGTTTCATTGATTAGCCAATCCGTGATTATATCTTCATTTCCGTAGCTACTGCTAACCCTTCTTTCTGGTATAATGTTTAAGGATGAAATTATTAAAAATTTCACCATGGAGATGTTAAGATATAAGTGGGCATATCTCTTAATGGGAAGAGAAATTCATGACTCATGATTGCTCCACTCAGAAGTTCATTTTAAATTAGACCAAAATGCCACAGATTGTCTCTCTCATCTTAGCTCTGTAATGTTTCCAAATGATAAGGACACTAATAAGAGCAGATGGCCTAATGAACATTTAGAGGGAGTATTTAATTGGTTGTAGTTTCATTAGGCCTCCAGTGTGCTTCTGGGTCTTGCCCACCACTTCCTTGTACCAAGCTTTGGAGATTGGCCACCTGACCACTTTCCATGTAGACAGAATTATTTAAGGAAGCATGCAGGCTACACACTTCCCCTACATATCTATTGACCTGGGTGTTTCCTAAATAATTGGTATTGAAATTGGTATTGAAAGTCCATTAAATATCCACATAAAATAGATTCACTGTGCTTAGATGTTATGAAGTTGATTGTGAATGACCTTAACTAAAGCTTCTCTGATTCTCTGGAAATGCCATGTTGATGTTGTTATTCTCTATAAACTTCCCATTTTTGTGATTTTTGAGGATGATTTCATGGTAGATCATGTGATTTTCCCATATATCCTTTGGAGAAACAATTCTATACTGAACAGTTCACAAAACAGGCCTACAATATTTCCTACATGTTCAGAATTTATAAGGGGTAACACATTGGGCATTTACCTTTTTAAAAAAATATTCCCACTTGTCAGTTTCCATGTCAGACATTGGTATTGCTCCTTCAGAATCATCTTTGATTTGGTGTCAGAAGTGTACTGTGGCATGGGCCAATGAATACTTGCTCCTCTTATATATCTCAAGATAAACACCTCTCAGTAAAAGTAGCCTGTTGGTAAATGCTTCATATGTTCACTAGTTCACTTTTCAAAACACATGGATAGAAGGCACTTCTGCTAGATGGAGTTGTGTTTCCATTTGATAAAGAAGGGTTGGCATTTATTAGTGCATTTTCCCTTCCTATAGATAGTAGAGACTGGGGCTATGATTAAAGGTATAGTCTATAATATAGTTAGGCCAACTGGCTTGTATTTGGACTTTGCCTAGAATGTTGGCCCTAAAATCTCTGGACACTAAACACTCAGGTTTACAAACCAGACATATTTTATATGTTAAAGAGTTTCAGATTTATGGAGCATACTGAGTAAAAGGTGTGGAAGATAGAGTGGTTCAAAAGTAGTTTGCAAGCTTTGCATCTTGTGACTCTCCCTAAACTTTGAAGATGCTTTTCCTCTGGTGCTTAATAGTTTTAATAAGAGCTAACATGCCATTGTCCTTTGTGTGGAAAGAGGACACTGCTGAGAGAGTTTTATTTTTGTGATAAATTACCTTTTCAGTATAGCATTGAGCATGGTACTTGACTTTTATTTTAAGGCCCTTGACAAATCTGGCTAGTTGCTAGTGTGCATATATTTCAGCAGAATTTGAATATGCTGGAGTTGAAGATATTGGCCTATTTTTCTCTACTTCTTATTAAAACAACCTGAGATGTCATTTTGGAGGGAACAATGTAAATATCTCTGATAACAGGTTATTATATTAGATTTTGATGATTGTGGTTTTATCTAAGAGATACAGGCCTGAACAAGTACAGTTACAGAGCTTAAGTGAATTTGGAGAAAGGAAACAATATATAAAGGGACTCTGCAGATAATCTTATTGTAATGGTTCTTCCAGTTTATGCTATTGTTATATTTCAGTTTTTATGTATTCGATTTTTAAAAAAACTGATGGACATACTTGGAATGTGAATATCCTAATAAAAACAAGAGTCATTGGATAGACAAGTCATCAGCTTCACAACTTCTTTTCTTTCAGTTTTACACTTTGCTGGGAGGTTTTTTTTTGTCTTGAGAGAATCATAGTCTTCAAAGTGACCTAGATAAACTGAATGATTCATTATTTACTCTAATATTTACTTTTTGTGTGAAATTGACCCACCTGTAATGGCAACAGGCCACCCATTGAACGAACTCCTCTTTTACCTCTTAATTTCAAAGAGATGGAAACTGAACTAAAATCTCAAATTTACAGATATATGAAACTCACACTACATTCCAGCCCTAACTCATAACCATCATGTCACTTCTTGAAAGTAGAAAGAGAATGAGAGAATTTGGGCACCATTCAATAACTATCATGAATATCCACTAAGAGATCCAGATAGAGCTTCACATGAGCAGTAGGCAGATGAACCTTCCTGTGAAAGTCAAAGCATATTTAGTTTCTGGAACATATGTTTGTGACAGTCCATCAACACACCTGTAGATATATGCCTCTCTGCAAAAGGTACACCTATGTACAGAGAACAAAAAGGAAGATTACATGATTTCTTTATCAATTCTAAACATCTTCTTGGTCATTTTTATCCCAATTCTGTAAATTATCAGTTGAATTCTCTATTTTGTGAGTAGAAGGTTAAATTCTACTACTCACAGTAGCAATGATAATTTATTGAGCACTTATGAGCCAAGTACATTGCTAAATGGTTTACACATACTGCTCCATCGAATCTACACGAGCTCACCACGAGAAAAGTAACATTATCATCCCCATTTGTAGATAAAGAATTTTCCCCCAGGGGCACACATCAAGTGTGGATCCAGGATTCAAACCCGGTCAGTCTGCGTTCCCAACCAGTATGCTTTATTGACATTCTATATTGATATAACTATGAAGGAGAGTCTTCCCTAAAGACCCAACTTTGCTTCTTGCAACCTCTATTAAAGAATTAGAGAAAGGTTTGACTTTCCTTTGCAATTTCAAAAGGTGTCTTCTTTGACAGAGCCAGGAGACTGGGTCTGGGTTGCATGAGCAATAAATGACATTATCCAGTAATACATTTAAATTAGAGACTGGCAGTGACAGATATTACAAAATCAAAATAACCACTTTGCAGACTTATTTTGTTCTTTTGTCCTCCCATTTTAGGAAATGTATGATGGATGAATCAACAGAAAATATTTCCTGAAGATGCCAATTAGCATCTTACATCATCCCTTATATTTGTAAAGCACTTCATACTTTTCCAAGTGCTTTCACATTAAAAAAGAGAGGCCACTTAATCAACAGTTGGGTAATTTATTGAATTAGCCTTTATAAGGAGAAATAATTAAATGGATCTAAAATTATAGTGTCAGTTTTCCAAGTGTAGTGCTGAATGTGAAATTATATAGAACTCTCATTTGGGTCAAGAGGTAGACAAACATGATTGAATTTTTTCCATATTACCATATTTCAGAGGATAGTAGAATAAATGATTCAGAAATATGTTCTTTCTCTAAAGTATAGAAATGGCAACAGAAAATACTATTTATTTAACATTATTATGCAATTTTCAGCCATAATTTCTAACATATCTTTAATTTACAAGTGACTAATATGTAAAGCCACTAGAAACTCCTAAGGAAAACTTTTTCAATGGTTTTTGGTGGTGCTGTCAAAGTAGAGTCTAAACTACTCTAACTGCTGTCTTATTATTTGTGTAGCATAATTTGATTTCTATGTAGATTTAGATTTGTGCCACTTCCCTTCTATATGCCCATCTAACTGTTATATGTATTTTGGCTGCAACTGGTGATTTGACTGAGTGCACGTGGCACAAATGAATGGAGCAGAATGTTACCGATTTAGGATGCTTATGTCTGGACTCTTGCAATAACCAACTGCTGAACAGTTATTACTGCTGGAATATTGATGTTGTTCCAGCATGAGAACAGTGAAAGAAAATGGAAAAATCCATTAGAGGTTTGGTTGGTATAACTTTTAATGCTATCCAATCCATTACTTGATGGTTAATATGTAAATATAGCCAGGTAGTTAAACTAACCATGATCAATTAGGATAGATTTAAGTATTTGACACAGGACTATGAGCTAACTTTTTGGTTCTGTTCTACACTCCATTAATCCACTCCCCAATCTTCTCTACCACCTAGTTATGCCTATTGCCCACTGGTGTTGCTAAACCCTATGAGGTGTGTTCCCAAACATTTCAGACTATTGTTTCAGCTTCCCCTGTCTTGCTTTTGACCTTCAACTCACTCTTTCCTTTTGTATCTGAATTATCTGGAGTGTGGCCACAGATATTTTCTTTGTGGTGACAGTGAGATTGGCTCCAAAGTTATTAAAGCATTGGTGTGGCAGGGGTGGAGGTGGTGAGATTTTCATCTTTAGTGGCAAGAACTTTTAAAATAAACTTTCCTTTCCCTGGGTGATCCCTTTATTCAAGCAAACTTATTATAATTCCGATTTTTTTGATTCCCTACAGGGCTTCACAAAACTCAGAAGTCTCTCCCTGCAGGGAATTTCACTTATAATGGCCTTCATTCGAAAGATCTAATTCTGTTCTCTTTTAATGTGCACATGGGAGAATGATGGAAGTGCGCAAAGAAAGGCAAGTAACCTCTGAAAAACTTGAGTTTCAATATCCACATCACTCAGGTTGATGAAGGATATTCCATAGACTTCAAAGGGAGAGAGGACAGAGGAGAGAGAAAGGAGAGAGAGAGAGAGAGAGAGAGAGAGAGAGAGAGAGAGAGAGAGAGAGAGAGAGAGAGAGAGAGAGAGATATCAGGCAAGAGTTTAAGAAGGGGATAAGAAAGTGCCTTTCCTCCTCTTAAACTATTGTTTCTTTTTTTTCCTCCCCAGATTGCTGTAACTTTCCATGGCTGGATGTTATTATACATATTTTTTAAAACAACAGAAAATGGTGAATCTACTTATATCAAGTTGAATTGAAATGTAGATTTTGAAGGGAGGACTTCTATTCCCCCTTCTATCTAGTTGTGGTTAGTTCATCTGAGGTTTGCAAAAAATTCTATGGAGAATAGAAAATGGCTTTTTCAGTTATATAGTGAGTGGAGGACAACTGGTGAAGGCAGAGGTCTGCTGCTTGGGGCAGGTGGTATAATGCTGACAGATGAGAGAAAAGAGAAAGTTTTGGTTTTTCTGCTAAGGAAAATGACCACAGAGAGTGCTGATTCAAAGTTACTGAGGCCTGAGATGGGTTAAGGGATTTTTAAAGCGTACCTAACTTCTTTAACTGAGTTCAATGTTTATTATTATTATTTTTTATTTTGAGGGGGCAGGAAGCATTACCTCTTAGAGAGAATCTGCATACTTAAAACCAGATTTTTAGAATCAGTGCTTGTGTGTATGTGTGTTGTATGTGTTGTGTGTGTGTGTGTGTGTGTGTAGTGTGTGTGTGATTACTATGAAGTAGTGGGAAATCAGAGATGTGCTGGAAAATCAGAGATGATTAAACATAGATTTGACTTCAAGAAGAATCAGAAGAGGTGTCACAAAAGCTGTATGGAGGAAGCTTGATTGGAGAAGAACCTTAAATATGTTATTAAACAAATTTTTCTTAGTTCTTAGATAAGGGAATGGCATTGACAGATGCTATCACTGCAAACAAATTTTGTTGAGCAGTTCTTCTTTCCTTTTCAACAGAGTTGCCAATGTGGTAAGAAAACTTTGAGCTTCATGAAAACTTTGTGGATAAACTGGGAGAAATATTTGGTGATAATAGTGGTTTTCATACCTATTTTGGCTATGATCCTCAGAACTATTTTTCACCATTATTCAGTTGAAATAAAAGTTTCATAAAACAATACCTATGCTTACTACATATGAAACATCTGAAATTTTTGTTACATTTCATTTTTTAAAGCTCATCATGGCCCATTATATTGATTTCCTCATCTACTATGAATCACAGCTCATAAGTGATAGTTCAGATAGGTCCATAATCTAACAGATAACTAGGCTAGTGATGTCACAATTGCATCTTGGCTTATCTATCCATCAATTTTATCATGGATGAAGACATAGAAGACTATTCATCAAATTGGTGACAAGGCTAGAAAGAATAGTGAAGTTATTGGATCATAGCAGACGAATACAAAAAATGGACTGAAACAAATAATATGGAATTGAATACAGACTATTGTAAGACACTGTATTATGATGCAAATAACCAACTTTGCAAGACGAGGAAATAGGGATGAGAGAAATGAGTTTTTAGTTCTCTGAAATCAAGTCATCGTATGTTTAAAGTATGAGTAGTAAGGCATGGTGACACATGCCTATAATCTCAGTATTTGGGAGGCTGAGACAGGAGGATCTCAGATTTGAGGTCAGTCTCAGAAACTTAGTGAGATCCTATTTTGAAGTAAAAAATAAAATAAGACTGGGGGTCTAGCTTATAGGTAGAATGCCCCTGAGTTCAACCTCTAGTACCAAAAAAAAGTATGATGTAATTGTGAAAAACTTTACATCAACTTTAGCTGTGGTTTCTTAACCTGCATGCTTAATTCCTTAGCATTCTGCAAAAATGTCTTAAGGGTCATGATAAAAGCTACCATTAAGTGGGAGCAAGCCTAAATAGGAAAAATTCTGGGGCATTACTCATTTGAAGCTACTATTTTACAAATTAGTCCACACTAGATTATTTTATTCATTTCTGGAAGCCACCATTTCAAGGAAATGTGGATAAATAGAAATATGTTCAGAGAAGAGTGAGGAGAGTTGTGAAGGAACTCAAAACTAGGCCAAGTGAGGCACTGTAAATGAATTTGGGATGTGATTGTGGAGGAATCAGTTTGATAGAGCAGTTTGCTGAAAATAATGCAGACTTTGGCATATTGGTTTTGCAGCCTTCTGAAAATTTCTTCACATTTATTAAAAATGGGGGAACATAATACCTATCTTGATGGATTGTCATGAGGATGAAACAAAATTATATATATATATATATATATATATATATATATATATATATATATGAAAGTACCTAGTATAGTGCTTGATTTACTAGCATATTGATTTCATATAAAACAGATGAAATTGATAACTTATATTCTAAAGAGTTGCAGTAAGACTAGATGGTGAAAGTGAAAGGAAGATAAAGAGTTACAGTTAAAGGGATCCCAGAAGATCTTTCTGTCAGAGACATTTGAAGATGGAAAGAGCTGTTGAGGGGAGGTAGTAATATCCTTATTACAAAAATCATTTGAAGAGAGGTTGGATTATTACTGCATAGTGAGAATATTATAGACAAGAATCCAGCATCAAATGACTAGGGAGAGAAATAGAATTTTTAGTTGCCTAGCTTAATAGATTAAATGTATTGGGCAAAAGTTTGCTCCTCCAAAGAATCAATTACCATCCTTCCTTCATAACCAAAAATAATCCCCTTACACCCTCCATTCAGTCCATCTGATAAACATGTGCTGTCAGGAACTGGTGAGGAGTATAAAGATCATTCAACAGCATTTATGCAGCCCCAGATATGTGTTGGATGTTCCAGACAAATAAACAAAGTGTGTGCCTTGTGGAAAGTGGGTCAACAGAATTATCTGTGCATCCAAAAGATTCGTGTTGCCTTCGTATCTGCAATTGGGCTGATTTTTGGATGAGCATTAGGCTTGCTCCAAGAAGTAAATCCAGTTCTCAGATATGCTAAATCACTGAAACTTGGTCTAACTCCCAGCTCCATTCTAGTCAGGTGTGAGATGGAAGTGCAGAGCAGGAAGATTCAAGAGCAAGCTGGACGTGGTGGCACATGTTTGTAATCAAAGTACTTGGGAGGCTGAGACAGGAGAATCCCAGCTTCGCAGCCAGCCTCAGCAACTTAGGCCATTTGCAACCTAGTGAGACCCTGTTGCCAAATAAAATAGGTCTGGAGGTATAGCTCAGAGGTAGAATGCTCTTGAGTTCCATCCCCAGTACCACCACCAAAAAAAAAAAATCAAGAGCAGCAATGGAAATAAAGAGCCCAATCTCTTCATAATCAACTCATCTCCTGAAAAGAAAGGACTGTTTGTTTATAGCAGTGCTTACAAAGGGAAGTTATGTGCATGTACATTTATATCTGTGAGTGTTCATGTACAGATATTTATTTCTGTCTGTCTAAACATACATTTGTGCACATATATTTGTATCTGTCATTACACAAACAACCCCCAACACACACATGCAGCCTTGTTTTATTTTTCTTCTCTTGGCTGGATGTTGGAGGTTTCTTTCTTTCCAGGAATGATGACTTTTTTTTTTTTTTGGTACCGATGATAGAACCCAGGGGCATTCTACCTCCGAGCCCTTTTTATTTTGAAACAGGTTCTTGCTAAGTTGCTGAGGGTCTCACTAAGTTGCTGAGGCTGGCCCTGGATCTGTGATCCTCCTGTCTCAGTGTCCCAAGTACTGGGATTACAGATGCGCGCCACCACAGTGACTTTGGAAGCTACATTAAAAAAAAAAAAATAACAAAAAAATGGAAGTTATGATTCAGAGTTTATACTGAGAGTTCAGTTCCATATTTCAGTAAATAAAAAAACATTGATTTTGAACAAATGGCTGATTTTTTTGTCAAAGCAAATTTCATTTCTCTAGATGATTAGATTTTATTAGACTATTTCCTAAGTGCCACTAAACACACATTTTGTGACCACACAGTGTATTCTTTTGCCGAGCAGCATTTGTCACTCAGCTAAATGCACTGATATTTGGTTAACTCTAATTATCACTACAAATGTGCAAGTTTGGAAAATACACACTTGGGTCAGAAAATCATGCTCAAATCTTGCCTGTATCACTTAATAACTTTTGATCATGGAACAATATGCACTCCTTCTGACTACCAGTATTCTCCATAAATGGGGATAATAATAAAACCTACCTCTCAAGGGTAGCTGAGTTGTGGAAATAAAATGGCACAGTGCAAATAAGAGTCTCAGCACATTCCCTGGTCTGTAGTAAGCTCTTAATAAGTGGCAGCAGTTATTCTTAGAACTCCTAGGTTATAGAGGATTTTTTTTATTCTGAGGCTCTGGTTTGTCTCAGAAAGTGCAGAAGACAATGGCATGTAGGAGAAAGAGGAGCATTTTTTTTGCATCCCTTCCAAACTTCCATAGTTATTAATCTAGCAAAGATAGGACTTTTCTTGTTGGAGACCTTTTGGTTTTGAAATTCAGGGAAGGTAACAAGGAATTTTAGGAATGTGGTTATATTTCTGCATAGAAACTTTCATGAAGTGATAAGAATTGGTTCACTGCCCTGATTCCAGAAAGGCCTGGGTATCAAACATTCACAAATTGTTGCTATCCAACATTTTCTTGAAAAGTTTCAAAAGGTGGGAACCTTGAAGAATCTTTCAATAATGTATGATGCTGCCATATAGTCTTAGAAACAGTAAGGTCTTATTTGAATAGACCTTTTCTTAAGGTATGATTCAAATCTTCATGCTGCAACCGAGGTCTTTATTATATCTCCTGTCTGTTCCATGCACTCTCATTTAGACATTTGCCTCTGCCTTCATCCATCCATATATTTTGATTTACTGAAGTATGAAACTGAACACTGTGTAAGCTCAGCTGGATCACTGTAAGTACTACTATAAACAACTGGGTCTTTGCTCCTGGAAAGAGTTATGAAGCTCTCTACACAGCTTTCTTCTTTCAGCCCAAGTTCTTAAATACAGTTATGGGAAACGTTGGTCACCAATCTGCAACAGTTGTCTAAAGAGACAGGTAGTTCTGGTTGTAATGACTGAGTATCTAGACAGCTGTGTCACACACAGGCTTTCCCCTGGTAAACACTCTCTCCACTCACCCATCTAATTTCATTAATTTTTCATCAGCTTTTGTCCATCTATGCTCCCACTTTGGTGCTCATTTACGCACACCTGGGAGCTGATTCATTTCGAAGTCAAAGCTTCTCCTTCCCAGACAAACATCTCAAAGAAGTGATCCATTTTCACTTTTTCTATTTCCTCACTTCTCACTCTGTCACTTTAATCCAACTCTCATTAATTAGCACTCTACCAAAGGCATTCTTATCAGAGTCACTAATGGTGTAAAATCAAATGTCTTCTTTAAAACATCTTATTTTCCATGACCTTGGCCTTTGATACTGACCTTAAAAAGCTTGATTGCTTCCCTTGGATTTTTTTGGTCCACATACCTTCCTGCTTTGCCTCTTACTTGTCTCTTATTTGCCTCTTTCTTGTCTCTTCCTTTCATCCTCCTTTATGGATTTCCATTTCTCAATTTACACTTGAATATTGGTGATCCTCAGAGTTTGGTCTTAAGCCTTCTCTTCTTTTTATGTTCTGTACCCTTCCTAGGAGATCTCATCTGCTTTCCTATTTGTTGTTATCATATGTAAACCAATATCTAGTATGAATTTGAGACCTTGAGCTTTAGAGTTATTTCTAATTGCCTGCCAGATATCTTCTCTTGGATGTCACATAGGCACCCTAAACTCAATGTACTCCAAACTGAACCCATCATCCAACCCTTGCTCAAGCTTGCTTATCTTCTTCTTAATCTTCTTGTTTTGTTTCTTAGGTATGGTATCCATGAACTTAGTGTCGGGGGCCTAGTTCCGCGGGCTAGACCTCGCCTCTAGATGGCGCCTGGCAGAGTGCCAGAAGCAGCTGCCGGATAAACATTCTAGGGCTGTGCCACACCAGAGCGCATGCACCAGCACGCCCGACTCGTGGCCGGGCCAGGTGAGAGCTGTATGAGACACCTCGTGGCTTAGGCCGGTGCAGGTATAAAAACCTCCACCTCTCGCATAGAGAGAGCTCGGCTGAAAGTGCGGCTGAAAGAGCTGCTGGGGAAAGGCTGGTTGGGAAGTTGCTGGGCTGGGAAGTTGCTGGGAGAAGTTCTGGGAGGAATTGGTTGGGAAGAAGAAGCGGTTGGGAAAAGGTTGGCCGGGTTGCTGGGGAAGTCCTGGGAAGAAAGTTTGTGGGTTACTAGTGGAAGACGGGTTGCTAGAGAGAGGGGTTATTGAAAGTTTGTAGGAAAAGCACTATTTGGAAAGACGACCTCTGCACTGTGTTTGTTATCGTTTGTGCAACGCCTTGATCCCAGAAAGAGAGAGATATAATAAAAGAGGTTCAAACCAGTAGCATTTAGCCGGCGTCTTTTATTGGGGCCTCACTGCTGAGGGTTCAGCCTGGGGCGCCCGATACTTAGGACTGAAGTTAAGTCATTGAACAAAGTCTTTAGTTTTACCTTCAATATGTCACTAATCTATCTTTCTCAACTCATAGTGTGATACTTTACATTCAGCCATCACCATTGTTCGCCTATCTATCTTCATAAAACTAAGCAGCATTGCCAGTCTCATCGCAGAGTTGTATTAGAAAGAAATATCAGTGGAACATTCAAAAAATATCGGAAAGCAACTTAAGTTGTATAGAAGTTTTCGAAGAAGTGCTAATCATTGCTATATTGATATGTTTTGGTTCCTGTTTTACCTGTACTATGCCAACTGCCTCAAGTGGTCTTTGCCACTAACAGGCTTTTGCTCCATTCTATTTTACATCCTATAGCTAGAATTATCTTTTGAAAATGCATTTCCATGCTTAATGCTGCTCTTGTCTCCCAATTGTCCACTGGATAAAATAAAACTATCATGATTATACGTGCCTTCCCCATTTCCCCCCACTTACTGCTTTAGCTTCATCTCTCACCACATCTCTGTATTATTTTCACCACTGTGCCCATTTGGCACCAGTATATATATACTGTGTATTCTTAGCACCTACTATGCATGTTCAAAGAACATACAGTCTATTTTACATTCCCAACTGAAAAGGATAAGAGTTTCTACAGTGACAATTATGGTTAGAAAGTGTCATGTGAAAAAGAACGCTTTTCATGGTGGTGAGAATCCTATGTTTGCTCTATTTAGATAAAAATTGTCTTTTCAGTTTAAGTTTTCCACACTGAAACAGGTAATGCAGTTTAGAGGTAACTAATCATGGTACTGTATCCTATTTTAAATTAAGAATATACCACAAGTGAATCATATGTATGCATATTTTCTCTCTCCCTTCCCCCATATAAGTAGATTCACACCTTTCTTTATTACCATAAATAAAGTTTCTTTTCTTTGCCTTCTGCAGGATTTGAATCAAGGAACATTCAAATTATTATAGAACTTGACAGTCTTATCCACTCAGATCTATTAAGAATGGTTTGTTCATTTTGTCCATTTTCCAGGCATTCCAATTCCCAGTTTTTTTTTTTTTTTTTGTACTAAGGGCACAAGGAGAAAGCAAAAATCCTAAGTAGGCATCTTTCTGTTGTTTTATAGATTATACATGATGGGTCAAGGCAGAAGATATTAAATCTGATGACTAAAGCAAGGTTTCTAGGTGATGTGTTCATTTTATTTCTTCTTGTTATGTTTCAGGTTGTATGACAAATGAAACAACAGGAACATCCTAACTGTGGAGAATATCACTTGGTGCCAATGCAAGAATGACACTAAACTCCTTGCTTAACAGAACCTGATCTTGGTTCAAGAATCATGTAGCAATATGCTCAAGGAAGGTGACCCAGTTACCAAGGGTCTCAATCCATTATGAAAATCCCATTTCCCCTTTGCCAGTACCTAGTGAAGGCAGGGACATGTGACTCAATTCTGGCCAATGCAACACAAGAAGGAAATCTGCTGGAATATTTGCCATGATGTGAGATAATTAAGCTTTCTTGTTTGGAAAAGATTAACTAATAATCTAATTCATCAGAATCACAAACTTATGTAATGGTAGATCACAAAAGTCCTTTCATGGATGGTCTAGTCTATTTGTTTCATTTGACATACCTACTTTTTGTGTCTGCATACTAAGAAAAGCATCCACAAAGTGCTGGGATGATGTATGCTTTATAGTCTTCCTGTATATCTAATACTAATTTTGCAGAAGGGTGATACACTCAGAATTTTATTTTTTAAAATTTTTTTGACTTTTCACTTTTTAAAATAAATCATAACATATAATATACTTTTGGGAGAAGACTAGAAAATGAAATATTCAAGTCTTCTAACTCTGTCAAGAAATATGTCTAAGTTAACTGAAATAAAATATTAAGTATGATAATAAGCTATATGTAATTTTTATAATTGCTGAGCCTTTATTTTTATTTTTAATTTTATTTTTAATTGGTGCATTGTAATCATACATCTTTGTTAGGTACAAGCTGATAACACTCAGAATTTTAGACCCAAATGAGATCTACACTGAATTTTTTCTCTCTGACTAAAAGTTTGGCTGAATAAGGTAAAATAGGTCTCAGAGAGGATGCTGCTTTTACTTAAGTAAACTTTAGAACATCCTAGGTGTTCATATACTCATGGATAAAAATCATGCTCACATACTAATTAAAATGTTTTCTAAAAAAAAAATTTACCCACTCCTGGGTACTTTCCAAAGGAATTGAAATCAGAATATTATAGTGACACATTGCAGTGCAATTCACAATAGCCAAATTGTGGAACCAGCTTAGGTGTCCATCAACAGATGAATAGATTATTGACTATACACTTAATGGAATTCTACTCAGCCAGAAGTAAAAACAAAATTATGTCATTTACAGGAAAATGCGTGGGCCTGGAGAACATTATGTTAAGTGAGATTAGCCAGTCACAGAAAGTGAAGGGTCATATATTTTCTCTCATATGTGGAAGCTATGGAGTAATCGGGATATAAGAAGGACTTTAGATAATGGAGGGGTGATGGAGAGTGTTTAGATGAGGTTGGTGGTGGGAGGGAAGGAGAATTAACACTTCCATTGATATTATATACATATGTGAAATTATCAATGTCAATCTCAATAGCATGTATTAGGGAAGGGGAGGAAGTCAAGGGGAAGCTCATCAAGAGCTGAGTGTATGTATATCCCTATTGCTCTGAACTTAATTATGATTTGTGATTACAAGCACTAATAAAAGTACATTAAAAAATAAGATTTCTAAACTGGGCATGGTGGAGCATACCTGTAATTCCATAGGTTAGACAGGAGGAGTGCAAGTTTGCAGCCAGCCTCAGCAACTTAGTGAGACTGTCAGCAACTTTGCAAGACTCAATTTCAAAATAAAAAAATAAAATTGGGCTGGGGTTATGGCTTAGAGGTAGAATATCCCTGGGCTTAATTCCTAGTACCACAATAAAAGATTTCTAAAGACATTTAGCATTTACCACTTTATGTGAACTATTATTTCAATTAAAAATAAAATTATACATCTTGGAAAACATTCAATAAACATAGTTGGCCTTAATCTTAATCTTAATTGATTCAAATTTGGCAGACCTTATTATACTGACATTGCATCTAGCATTGCCACTTTCTCCCAACTAAGATTTTCTGAGGAGGAAAAAGTTAGTGTGCATAGACAGAAACTTCTAAATATTTGGCATTATAACAGACACACCAGACTTCCTTTATACCTAATTTCTGTATGAGAAAATGGTTATCCATTTCCATGATGCCAAATTGTGATAAGGCTTGAAAACCAGTGGTGCCTACCTGAGTGATGTCCATTCCTGAGTCACAGCTCAGTGGCTGTGTGGAAGTCAGACCATTTGAGCCGATTACAGTTGTGATCACAGCATTCTCATCAATTCTCCGAATCATGGTCCCATCCACAAAGTAAATGAATCCATGCCTATCAACTGTGATGCCTGTTGGGAAACAGTAAATGAGCATTAGTAGTCTTGTGAGCCACATTTGCACTAGGATCAGTGTTTTGAAAGAATCTACAGAAATGAGAAGGCACTTTAAAGATATATGGATTCAATTTTGTTCAGCACAGACAGGGCAGTAATAGGAGACTTGGTTGGGACATACATTCGCTCCTTTATGTTTTGAAAAGAAATGACAAAATGTAGCATACAGAAATGAAGCCAGGTCTAATCATTTTGCTTTATCCAGTTTTACATTTCCATTCCCTTGATACTTGTTTACACCCACAAGTAGAAAAAAACCCTCCTCTTTAAGATAAATAGGAAAAGACAGGGGAGGTTGCATATGTCACTTTTCTTTTAGGGTGCAGATACACGGGTCATTGCTTATTTTCATGGTTGCATTAGGAAATAATTGACTCAAAATATTAGAATTATTTTCATTAATTCACACTCAGGGTATTTGTAATAAATCTGATAAACTGAGCTGAGTTTTTCCTTGTATTAAGAGGGGGTTGGTAAGCAAAGTCAAGGCATTACACAGGGAATGGCTAAGCTTCTAGAAAAAATAAAAGTCAAAAATTTGATAGTGATTTTTACACACTGTTAATTACAGCATGGTTTCTTGAACAGTATAATAGCAGTTAGAAGGCCCGGGTTTTAATATGGAATATACCACTTATAAGTAATTCTGGCTTAGATTACATTATCTCCAAATTTCAGCCCCCTGTTTGGTAAAATAGGACTCTTCCTTTCTTATCCAAGGTCACCAACTGTTCTAGTTTGCTTGAGGGAAGGGTGAGGTTTTTTTTTTTTTTTTTTTTTTTTTTTTGTGGTACTGGGGATTGAACTCAGGGGCATTCTACCTCCGAGCTATACCCCCAACCCTATTTTTTATTCTTTATTTTGAAGCTGAGTCTCACTAAGTTGCGGAGTGCCTCACTAGGTAGGTGAGGCTGGCTGTGAACCCGGATCCTCTGGTCTCAGCCTCCCGAATGCTGGGATTACAAGCATGCGCCACCACGCCCGGCTAAGGGTGAGTTTTAAAACCTGAGCAGTCCTTGAAAAACTGGGATTCAGTTTAATTTATAAATTAGGCACATTAAGATAGTAACCACAAAAATTTGAAATAGAAAAATTATAATAATATAACACAATAAAAGCTATGTGACTGTGGTCTCTCTCAAAGTATCATTTCATCATGTAGGCATTATATCATCTCACATTATATCATCCCACTTTTTGTGGGGATGTGAGATGATATAATGCCTACATGATGAAATGAAGTGAGGTGAATGATATAGTCATTATAACACAGGTTACTGCATAAGAGTTACTTGAACACAAGAATTGTGATCAACTGTTAAGTTGATGTGATAACCAAGTTGGTTACTAAGTGATTAATGGGAAGGTTATATAGTGTAGATAATCTGGACAGAGGGATGATTCACATCTCAGCTGAACAGAGTAGGATGATGTGAGCTTTTCATATGTTACTCAGAATGATATGCAGTTTAAAACTTTTGAAATGTTAATGTTAAATTTTTCCATTTAATATTTTTTGGACCATGGTTGAGCACAGGTAACTGATCCTATGGGAAGTGAAACTGTGGGTCTGTACTTTCTAACTGTTCTATGCTTTAGTCTATTCTCATCCCCCTTTATTCATGTTGTTTTAATTCCACATAACACACACACACACACACACACACACACACACACACACACACACACTAATTTTATTGGCAAAACCTGAACTCATCTAGATAATTTATAAACCCAACTTAATAAATCACTTTTAGATGAGCTAATTCATTGGCTGGAGGTTAATATTAAGACAGCTTTATCAAGTACTTTGATTAATCCTGATGGTCTTTATGAAGTATTAATCCTTAACATCTATAAAATTGACAGATTCATTTGAACTCCCCCTGAATACTTCTAAAGTCATCTATGATTTTTGTGAGTTCTCCAAGGAAACTAGCATTTCCAAACCAGGGAATTTCATGTCAATAAACTCCTTTATCATTTTTAGAGGCATAAGGACCTTTAAAGGTTTATTAGCAGAATTTTAAGATTGAAGTAGGTCCAAAGATGATGGTACATGAACATTTATTTCCTTTACAGAATGTTCCAGTTGAAGATGAACCAAGGGGAAGCTCTGCTTTTTATTTTGTATGTGTTTGGAAAAACCAATTTTTTTAACTGCCTAAAATTCGGTCTGGCTTGTGACAAGCATATGATTTAGGACTGCTGTCTGTGTCCTCTATATTAAATATCACTAAATGTGAAATTTAAAATTTAGGTAATAAGAGGGTGAGCTGAAAAATCAGGACTCAAACCTGTGGGGGGTGCTGAGAGTAAATATGCTCAAATGTATGGAATAATGAATTATTCAGTAAATATTTAGTGAATGTCACTGTGCTAGATTCTTTATGGGCCAAGGGACAAATATTCTGAATGTACTGAAACCATATCTGAAACAATCAACTCAAAAAGAGGAGAGGTTTATTTTGGCTTATGATTTCAGTCCATGGTCAGCTTCCCTCATTGATTGTGGGATTGTGGTGAGGCAGTTCATCTTGTGTCTTGGCTACCACATTTCTTATCTCTGTCAGAGTATAAAATTTGGGCTGATCCAGAAAGGATAATATTGGACTTTACATGGTTTTCCCATTTTTAATTTTTGTGAAGTTCTAAGCACTATAAACTTCACTCTCTCTGATCATGTCAGCTGAATTCCACAGATGAGTGTTATTTGAAATAAGTGTTGGCTTCTTAATACTACTATATTTGCCTTCAGGGCTTATTTTGTTCATAGTTTGTAGAATATTCTCCTTTCATGTATTTGTGTACCAACTTCTTATCATGGTCCAAATTCCAAATATATTTCTTTTTCCTTGAGACTCTTTAATTAACATTGATTGGGTCATACTTAGGCTTGGGGTTGAAAATAGTTGAAAGGGCTTTGAGGGAACTGTAATAGGTGCTTTATAAATGCACCTAGGCATATTTTATATTTATATTTTCTACTCATTTTCTTTCCCTTACCAGCTAGCCATTTCACATACAAATTCCCAAACAACTAGTTTTACAAACTCTTCTGTAGTGAGGTTTAAATGAGTATTTCACTTTTACTGAAGGTAAAAATCAAATTGGAAACCTTAGGCAGGAAAAAGAATTACTTTTGTTCATTGTTTGGGGAGATTTTTCTTCCCATATTGAGTATTGTTATAACATAGGGATAGTGATGATGCAGTATTATCTATTATTGCTCGTTAGACCGAGTGGTAGGAGGTGACACATACCCAGTATATTTTAAGCTTTATTATTCAGAGATGGGGATGTGAGTGATTTCTGATAACACAAAGTCATGTGGGGCTAGCAAGATATGCAGATTCAATTTGCTTTCGTATTTTGATATTGTTGTACCCAGATCTCCTAAACTTGATACCCAATATTACAAGTATCATTTGTTCTAATAGTTATGCTCACTGGTGGGTTTACTGATAGTGCTTTCATTAGCACTTAAAATACAATTGAAGGCAGTCTTTGGATGGGAAAAAATTAAACTGCATTAAGAAAACCACTTTCAGAGTTGGAAATTTTAACCAGTATTCATTTTTAAAGTGAGATACACACACACACACACACACACACACACACACACACACACACACACACATGATATTACCCCAAGTGAAGACAGTAATGAGAGTGGGGGTGGAGGTGGAAAGTACAACACATAACAGATTGACTCCCCACATCCACCTGCCCCCAACTAAGAAAAAACATCAGGCTCAGATGTCCACATGGCATGTTTAGCTTAGGGCACATTTCTACATTTGTGAGAAAATAAATAATATAAAATATAAATCCTTGTAAATTGGCGCACATAATGAAATCACTGCTTTTCTCTGTAATTTCAATGAGTAAATACTATAATTCTAAGAAGACAATTGCCTAAAGCTGGCGCAGCCTGAATAGTTACTAATAAATTTATCACCTGTTGGGGAAGAGGATGCTGCTGATCTATTCTGAAGGAATAGGGCATACTGATGTGATAACTGGGGGTCCAGATGTGGGGCTTAATAGCCTGGAAATATCTAAAATCCCAAATTAGATAGCAACAAAGATCAGAGTTTAGGCTGTGTATAATGCCAATTTCGAATATTGGCAGAAGACATCTCTATACTTAATTTTTGGAAATTATAGCTGTTGAGGCCAATTACATTTTATCATTTCTATATGAAAAATGAAACTTCTTTTAGTCTATAAGCTTTGGAAAGTAGTCATAAAATTTTCTTCATCTATAGCCCTGGCAATCAGAAAACTGAAATACTAGATTTTTTTTCCTTCTACAATCGGCTCTTTAATTTTATGAGAGACATAAATGATTAAAACCAACTTCTAGGAAATGTCCTAAGCTCAATATAGTGTCAGCTCAAACTCTGAAAGTGCTGAATTGTGTAAATGACATCATCCAGTTGATCCTAAAGTGTTCTTGAAGTCAAAGAGAGATGAAAATATTTTACTTAGCTCATGTGCATTCTAATTCTCTGGAAATTGGTATCATATGTGTGGTATATATGAAAGCTCTCCACTGGGTGGAAAAGCCTTTTATTCAATGGATCTGACTACTGTCTGCTTAATACCCACGGGGATCAGAAAAGGCCAAGTTATTTTTGCACACTATACCTGTTAAATTCTCTTGTTGGTAACCACTAAATGAGGCTTCTAGAATGCAGAGATCTTACAGATAACATTTGTGTCACTAGGGGTTCAAAGGACGCAGAATTTAATGGAGAGCTGAAATGATTTTGCTGTGTGGTTTCTCCAATAGGAAACACTAATAAATTCATAATATTGCACAACTAATAAATAGTGTGTTATTTAATCAGATGTTCTGGTTAATAAAAAATTATATTTTACACAGTAAAGGTCAATTTCCAAATAATTTAATAACAAAGTTAAAATGATAAACATTCAAACCAATATTCTATAGACTGAAATGTCCTGCCTTTGATGACTTATAAGGCACTTTAAAGGGTTTCAGAGTCATCATAAGCAACAATATTGCTTTGTGGGTTAGATAACTAGGGATTTTGGTTAAGAAAGACAGACAAGGCCAGTTTTTATCATTTTGTCTTCTCTTCAGTTCTCAAAGCTTTAGACTTTAGTTTTGCTGCAAAGCAAAGGGAACGAATGAACAGCTCTCCTAATTCCACCAACCACTGGCATTTTGTAGTACTGGAAATGAACCCAAGGGTGTTCTACCTCTGGGCTATACCCCCCACCACCCTGAGCCCTATTTTATCTGTCATTTGGAAACAGGGTCTGGCTAAGTTGCTGAGAGCCTCAATAAGTTGGTGAGACTGGCTGTAAACCTATGATCCTCCTGTCTCACGCTCGCAGGCATGCACCATCACGAATAGCTCAACCACTAGTTTTCTAAAAGCTTATTGAGGAAGTTGGTTTCCTCCTTACTTACTAATTTATTCAAGAGTTATTGTAACCTTAATATGTTCTAGGAACTGTGCTAGACAGTGAGAGTACAGGACAGTAAAACAGATATAACATTATCTTCAAGGAACTCAGAAAGTGGTGGGGGAGAGATAAACAGATAACCAGGCAATTACGAAGTCATTAGATAAGTGCTAGTTTCTGGAAAGTTCAAGGTGCTGTGGAAACCTGCTTCCATGGATGAGCTGGGGACATTAAGGTTACAAGTGATTTCTGAGTTGAGTGATATTTAAGATGAAATGTGAGGAAACATGTTGAATTCCTGATGAATCTAGTATGAAATTCAAGTGAAGATCACTGAAAACCAATGAACAGTGATGCTTCTTTACATGTATTTTCTTTTTTTTCCTCTTATTTGTTTGTTTATTTTTTAAAAATTTTTTATTGTAGTAATTCGTGCAATATAGCATACATCTTTGTTAAGTACAAGTTGTTAACAACATATTTGCACACAATTCTCATTTGACCCCTTCCCCAATTCCCACCCCATTCCCTCCCCCTCCGTCCCCCTCAGGTTCACTTCAGTGAGTGACCTTGATATGATTGTGTAAGTACATCATGTGCCTTAGGGTGTCCCTCTGCCCCATGCATCCACTACAATTAAATCAACTTCTTTGCTTATCGAGGGTCTCTACTTTTCATCTGGAGACCCTCCTATGCCCCATCTTCTCCCTGGCATCCACATATTAGGGAGAACATATGCTTCTTAACACTTTGTGACTGACTAATCTCACTTAGCATAATGTTTTCCAGTTGCATCCATTTCCCTGCAAAGAACATGATTTTGTTCTTCTTTATGGCTGAGTAAAATTCCATTGTGTACATATCCCATAGTTTTGTAATCCATTCATCTGTGGTTGGACATCTTGGCTGCTTCCATAGTTTGGCTATTGTGAATTGAGCCTCTATAAACATAGATACACATGCATCGGTCTGATATTTTGGTTTCCATTCTGTTGGGTATATACCCAGTAGTGGTATTGCTGGGTCATATGGTAGGTTCACTCCCATTCGTCTGAGGATCCTCCATACTGTCTTCCACAGTGGTTGCACAAGTTTGCAATCCCACCAACAATGTACTAGGGTTCCCACTTCTCCACACCCTCGCCAGCAGGTGTTGTTGTTCATGTTTTCTATGATTGCCATTCTGACTGGAGTTAGGTGAAATCTCAGGGTAGTTTTGATTTGCATCTCCCTGATTGCCAATGATGTGGAACCTTTCCTCATACATTTATTGGCCATTTGTATTTCTTCTTTTGTGAAGTGTCTATTTAGATCCTTTTCCCATTTTTTACTGGGTTATTTGCTTTCTTAGTTGCGATTTTCTTGAGTTCTTTATATATCCTAGATATTAGACCTCTATCTGAAGTGTAACTGGCAAAAATTTTCTCCCACTCTGTAGGTTCTCTGTTGAGGTTCTTGATAGTTTCCTTTGCTTTGCAGAAGGTCTTCAGTTTAATGCAATCCCATGTATTGATCTTCCTTTGAGCTGCTTGTGCTTTTGGGGTCTTGTTGAGAAAGTTTTGACCTGTGCCTATGTGTTGAAGTGTTGGGCCTATGCCCTCTTCAAGTATCTGCAAGGTCTCTGGTCTGACGTCCAGGTCCTTGATTCACCTTGAGTTGACTCTTGTGCAGGGTGAGAAAGTGGGGTTTATTTCCATTTTCCTGCATATGGTTAACCAGTTTTGCCAACACCATTTGTTAAAGAGGCTATCCTTTTTCCAGTGTATATTTTTGGCTCCTTTGTCAAAAATCATTTGACTGTAAGTCTGTGGGTCTGTTTCTGAGTCTTCTATTCTGCTCCATTGGTTTGTGTGTCTGTTTTTGTGCCAATACCATGCTGTTTTTATTACTGTGGCTTTGTAGTAGAGTTTAAAGTCAGGTATTGTGATGCCTCCTGCATGATTTTTATTGCTAAGAACTACTTTGGCTATCCTGGGCTTTTTGTTTTTCCAGATGAATTTAAGGACTGATTTTTCTATGTCTGTGAGGAGCGTCCTTGGCAATTTC
>PVLC010009327.1:0-54479 GCA_004027655.1 Graphiurus murinus | reverse complement strand
CAAGCTGGGCGTGGTGGCGCACGCCTGTAATCCCAGCATTCGGGAGGCTGAGACCGGAGGATCTGGGTTCGCGGCCAGCCTTCGCTACCTAGTGAGGTACTCTGCAACTTAGTGAGACTCGGTTTCAAAATAAAAATAATAATAAAAAAAAATAGGGCTGGGGGTATAGCTCGGAGGTAGAATGCCCCTGAGTTCAATCCCCAGTACTGCAAAAAATAAATAAATAAAAACCAAAGACCAAAACAACTTGCCCAACAGTTTTCCTAACTGGATTCTCGTTCAGGCAGCGACGTGAAGCTCCGCTGGTCTCGTTCTCACCAGTGTTAGGCACTGTCAGTTTTTTAGTCATAGTCACACGGGAGCAGCATCTGTGATTTTAACTTCCATCCCCATGACTGACAAGGCTGGACAATCTCACTGGCCATGCACGAGTCTTCGCGAATGTGTCCAAGTCTCCTGACCACTGGCTGGAGTAGTCAATACCTGCCTGTTGTCCTGTCAGGACACACAGACATTACTTTTTTCCTGGTGGCCCCCAGCCCATCTCTTCACTTTGAAGAGCAGAGAATCCTTATTTTTGTAGAATTTCTCTCTTGTATGGTTCATGTCTGTGCCCTAAGAAATTTTTCCAAAGAGGAGGTATTTTTCCTTCTAGAAGCTTCACTGTTCAAAGTGCTTATGTTTGGATCTATGATCTATTTTGGATTTATTTTTGCACATGTGCTTAGTAGGAATGAAGCTTGTCTTTCCATGCACACATCCAGTTTTATTTGCAAACGCAGGGTTGGGCCATAGTTGCACATGGGCTGTAGCTGGCCCTGGAAGCAGGACGATCCAATCCACTTGAGTGAAGATGCTTGGTTTCTCTGGAGGCAAAGGTTTTACATAAAACATCGGGATCCGAGTGGGCAGCAGCAGACTAGCCAGTGACATGTGGGGGCTGAGGAGTGGAGTCCACAGGTCTCTTTGATTACCCACTTATTCGACTTGGAGTCTATGAACTTGTTTCTCTCAGCTTCTTCGTCTGACAGGAAGAGCAGCCGAGGCGGAAGTGGATACGCTGAGGCCCCGCCACGAGTGCTGGTGGCGGCCTGGTTGTGGAGCCCATGCCTCTGGCTTCCATTTGCCCGTCCAGGTGTGCAGAGGAACGCGCCTAGGAGGGCACGCACAGAGCAGTACCAGGGCCCACAGCCGGGGCACGGGGGCCGGGGGACACTGCTATGCCAATACTCGGAGGGAGGATGGGAAACAAGGTCTGAGGCCGGCACCACATTTTAGAAATCAGGCCTGTAATCTGACTACTAGGAAGGCTGAAGCAGGAGATTGCAGGTTTGAGGCTGGCACCAGCAACTTAGCAAGATCCTGTTTCAAAATTAAAAAATGGTGGTGTGCGCTTGTAATCCCAGTATTTGGGAGGCTGAGGCAGAAGGATCGCAGAGTTGCAGCCAGTCTCAGCTACTTAGTGAGACCCTGTTTCAAAATAAAGTATAAAAAATAGGGATGGGGTGTAGCTTGGAGGTAGAATGCCCCTGGGTTCCATCTCCAGTACTGCAAAAAAAGAAAATAAATAAATAAAAAATAGGATTGGGGGTGTAGCTCAGAGATAGAATGCCTCTGGGTTCAATTCCTGATACCAAATAAATAAAAATAAATGATGACAAACACCCAAGTGGACCACTAGTGTTACCTGAAGGGCTGGCTGGGAGCCAGACAAGCTCAGGGAGGGAGTGGTGCACCCGGGCAAGGTGACAGCAGGGGGCGGTGAGGGTCTCAAGACAGGAGCTCCAGGGAGTTGGGTGCTGATCCCTGCCCTGACTGCTGCAGGTATGGCAGGGCCGTCGCAGGACCTCCCCACCCGGCGTGGCCTCTCCCACATTAAAAACCCCAGTGGCTCTCACTACAGCCCACACCGTTTGGTTATTAAAGGCCACACAAGGTACAAGAGGAGATCCTTAGAAACAAAAAAATCAGGCTTTATTTTTGTTTTTAACACAGTATTGTATTGTAGACATCTGTTAATCTTGCATCTCTTATGGCCGATACACAGACGTTAAAGTAGAAACAGGAGGAGCTGGCGCTGGCCGGGGCCGCAGCCTCGGCCCCCCAGGCCCCCCCGCCCTCCGCACATCCATTCCCTGCCACCTGCCACAGCAAACCCGATGCTGCCTGCCCAAGCGAACCCTGGATGTGCTTCCCCAGCGCTGAGTGGCATGAAGTGACATGCTATTACCTTGGGTGGGGCGGAGAGGCCGGGCAATCCGAAACCCGGGGGGCAGCAGAAGCCAGCACGGGGCCACTCTCCGGCTGTGACTGGTGAGGCAAGAGTCCACCAGCGGCCCTGGGTCCAGGGCCACTCACGTCAGGCGTCCCTGAGATAAGCACAAGAGCCCTGTCCTCTGGTGGGGCCGGGTCGCTTCTGAGAGGCACTCCCAACAGAAAGGTGCTGAGATGCACCAGCCCTGCGACCAGCCCCGGGCTCCTGCCGACCCCACTGTCCTCGGCGTGCCGTGCCAGGTGACCTCGGTGACCCTGGGGAGGTGTCTGCGCTATCTAAATGCAAAGTAAATAAGGAATAAGGCATCGGACATTTGATTCTTTTATTTCCATATGCAATGTGATGTTTAGGCACGCTGCTTGGGATGCTGTTTCTAAAAAATTCGTTGGCCATTTTCAGAATATCCTTTTGGTTTTAAATACTGGTCAGGGAAAACAAATGATGTAAAAATACGTGAATAATTTTCTATTACAGAAATGAAAAACTGATTTGCATCTAAAAGTGCAAGAGGTGAAGTGATTTAACCCTTTCACCAGACGATATGGCAATATACAATATATTGCTTCAGCTGTTGGAGAAGGCTGTGATGTATTTTTATATTGACATAGAAAATTATAAATTACATTGAATTAGTATCCATAATCACTATATATATACACAAACCAGTCCTAAAAAATACACTGGTTTAGGATTTACGAGTGAAAGCCTCACAAGGTACAGTAAAACAAGTGACATGCTTAGGTGCCAGATTTTGATTTCTACTTGTAAAACACTAGCCTGTAAAATGAACGCACTCTAATTCCATTAGCAGCACGAGCATTTTCAACCGACTTGCCGCGTATGATTTAGGTCTGTTAAATATGCAGTCGCTCTGAATCGGTCATTGGTGATGCTGGTTAACAAGGTAAATCTTGGTGAATGGGTTAAGAGGCAGATGAACTACCAAAACAAAACAGAAAACAAAAACAAAACCCAAAAAAACCCAAACCACAGCCATGTACACTCCAAATATTCTAGTGTTTCACCTGTAGAAGGAATCATTTCAAGCAAACAAGACTTGAACAGAACATATGGCTTTACAATAACATCAATTTATCAACTAAGTTGTAGCAATAAATACTTAATCTCTACCAACAGACTTACATTTTTGATCCGTTTTAAACAATACAGAAAACAATTACCAATCGAAAACTGGTTATAAAAAGAACACCAAATATTTCTTATTCAAAATCACTTTTGTAAATTAGAACAACCAAAATAACACTTAAGAGGGCATCTCAATTCTACAACTCCTCTCCAGCCTGGAAGAAAAATGAATTCAGAATTTGTACAAGGTGAAAAATGTATGAAAACTGCCTAATACTTTGGTCACACTAATAATTGTCAAAGTTATGTTTCAAATACAATAGATCTGTGTATTCACTTTTATAAAACTATTCTTACAGCCATTTTAACTACAGTAATTACTACTATCATCACACGGGCAGCAAGATCTTATTTCACAGGCTACCCATTATTTAGAACAATACAATATAAACATACGCAAAAATTCTTGGTATTTGTCAATGTGCAATATTTTTACACTTCTGAATTTCTCTGTACAATGTCTTAGAATCTAGAATATAAAGATTGCTGGTCCTGATCCCTTGCAGAGTGAGTGCAGCAGTGACGGCTTGGCGGCTCGGGACGGCCTTCCAGAGCCCCTGGGGGTGGAGGTCCTCAGTCCTCAGTCAGCTGCAGCGGATGTCATCATACAGGGCCGTTGACGGACGTGTCGCCCGCCGCGCTTGGCTGCTCGGTCCTGTGGAGCAAGAGACAGACAGCTGAGGCACTGGAAGCAGAACTGGGAGAGAGAGAGTGAAGGAGGCTGAGCCCTGAGGACAGGGAACGTCTACTAGCTTTAGTAGCAAGGGCTGCAGAGGGGCAGGTGCCAGGGAAGTCGTCCTCCCCAGCATCTCAGGAACGAACACACACACACACAAACACGCACGCACGCATGCACGCATGCACACACACACACACACACACACACACACACACACGCACGCACGAGGTTGGTGCTTTCAACTGCAGAGCCCAGTCTGCAGGAGCGACCTGCGCATTCCTCCTACAAAAAGCTGTGTTGGTCCTAGAGTACAAAGCACATGAAATTTCACCTCAAGAACAGGGGGTTTGCTACTGGGAAAAAAGGAAAGAAGAAAAGAAGAAGAAAAAAAAGCAAGAAGGGGTTGTAAAAAGAACTAGAGAACAAAGGAATACATGTGAATGTTTCCACAAGCTGAATGTCAAGTCAAAAGTGGGAAGAGAAGAAGAGGTGGTACAGTACATAAGCAGCTCCTGAAGATCTGTGTTCTGCCTTCCTGCCAAATTACAATCTCAACATATCAAAGATTCTCCAAGGCTTTACTAGAATCTTATAAAGTAGCCCTGGGAAAGGATGCTAGAGCTGTAGCTGGGATACATAAAGTACTGTGTGTGTGTGTGTGTGTGTGTGTGTACGCGCACGCGTGTGAGATTAGGAATTTAGCACGGGGCATTCTACCTCCAAGCTACACCCCCAGCCCCTATTTTACTTTTTATTTTGAAACAGGGCCTCAATAAATTGCTGAGGTTGGTCTTGAACTGTGATAATCCTGTTTTACCCTCCCGAGTACTGGGATTACAGATGTGTGCCACACCTGGCTATACAAGTACTTTTAAACTGGCATTCAAAATTTTAGCTAGACTGACTGCTTTTGATAAACACATATCTAAACAAGTATATATAATAAATAAATATATATTTATTTATTGTACTAAGGATTGAACCCAGGGGCATTCTACTTCCAAGCTAGACCTCCACCCTTTTTTATTTGAAGCAGGGTCATGTTGTCAAGAGCCTAGTAAAATTGGTGAGGCCGGCCTCAAACCTGCTATCCTACTGCCTCAGCCTCGCAAATACTGGAATTACAGGTGTGTGCCACCATGCCCCACATCTGATATCTGCTAGTTACAGGAGAATCAAGAAGCCAGCTCCACACAAAGTGAAAAGTCTCCTCTACTTACATTTACTGATGTCTCGATGTAACAGAGACATAGGATCCAGAGTTCTACAATCAGACACAACTGGGTACGTGTACTTCCTTCACCACCCCAAGCTGTGTTTTGTGTGTGTATGTTTGTGTCTCTGTGTAGCTGGGATTGAACCTAGGGGCGCATTACCACTGAGCTATATCCCAGCCCTTTTTAATTTTTTATATTGAGACAGGATGTCGCTGAGTTGCTCAGGCTGGCCTGGGGCCTGCAACCTTTCTGCCTCAGTCTCCAAAGTCACTGGGATTATAGGTGTGTGCCACTGCATTTGGCAAATTTCGTAACCTCTCAGCCCATTCTCCACACTACAGGGCTTTGTGAGTTACGGCCTGTGTGTGGCACCTGGCTCACCGGCTGGCACAGAGCACCATGGCATATGCTTGTGGCAGGAAGCACCGGGGAAGAGGCAATCTTCTATCTTCGACACTGCTCCAACAGGCACGGAAGGCATTGAAACATGTCTGCACACCCTCGTGCCAGCTCCAAGGCTACCTGTGTAGAGAGGCCTCTGACCCCTTCCTGCACCCAGCCTCCCCCCAAGCTACCTCTGTGCCTCTCGGTCACCGTGCCTGTCTGCTACTCCTGTCTCTGGGCTTTGTGCTGGGTGGAAGGACGGGTGCGGGGACCCAGGAGCGCCCCTCTTCTTTCACTGGGTCCCCCACCATGTCAGTCCTGCGACTGGGGGGCAGGGCTCTTCGTGCCAGGTGTCTCTAGCCAGAGAGAAGCAAGTGGGTTCTCCTTAGTCCCACAACTCTCTCGCTGCAGAGAGCCAGGAAACGGAGCCAGGCTCTGTGTCAGAGGAACAAGAGGAAAGTCCCAAGACAGCCACAGCCGGCTCAGACCCGGACGCTCCTGTCTGCCGGGCCGCCCTCTACATGAAGGAAGCTCACAGGCAGAAATCAGGGAGGTGACCCTGGACCATAAAATACACTGAAAACTCCAGGAAAGAAGAGTGTTCTGCCCCTAAGTCTCAGAAGCTGGGGCTGGACTGATCCTGTGCTGGAGGGCTGCCCTGCCTTTTCCTCCCAAAGCCCTTGCTGGAGCTAACATTCTCAAATAGTTCTCAATTTTATAAGCAAATAAACTTTTAAATCACAAAAATAAACTTTTCACTTTGGCTTGAATTCTGTGAGAGGAACAAAAACCGGGCTTGCTTTGCCATGAACACAGAGGTTTCCAACCAGCAAGTGGAGAGGGCCCCCTGCTGGAGCGCTCGGAAGACTCGGGGATGCGGGGCCGGGGGAAAGTACGACTTCTCTGAAACTGCTTTAAAGGTCACTTTATTCCTTATGGAAGGAATATACAGTCTTAGATATACGGAATCAAAAAGGTAACTCTGGGAGGTGCTGAGCAAAGTTCCTGTGGTCCGGGGCACGTCCTCATTCATCTTCCGGCGTGAGCTCCGGTGCAATCCAAGGCCACCTGGCTCTACCTGCGAGGCCGTGCGCACGGGCAGAGGCTTTGGCTTGGCCTATCCCTTCAGACCACTGGCTCAGTCTAAGCAAAAGGTGACTAGAAAGAAAACATCACATTCCAAGTCACACGGCTCTGGCAGGAGGATTTTCACACTTAAGATCCTATTTTCGGGGGAACTGGGAAGAAAACTACATAGGGATTGCTTCAGGGCTGAGGCTATTCACTGCATCTGTGAAAGGCCTCAGGCGAGGGTCCTGGGCACATCATGGAAGGAGGCGGGCACAGGACCTGCCGGGGCCCACGAGGACTCGGGTCTGACACCACCCTCGACTTGGTACTTCAGGAGGAGGGCAGGCGTGCGGGCCCACTCATTTCTCAAGAGCCAGCAAGGCTACTGGATCAGTCTGTGGTTTCTGGGGAAGGGGACCAAGTGATGTCTCAAAGCCCTCAGTGGGGTCCTGGATTACTGTCAGGACTGAGAAAAAGCCGCAGGTTCGGGCCCCAGGCCCCCCCCCCCCAAGTGTAACTCCCTCCCCAGCTCCCAGGAGGCAGCAGGCGAGCCGGGCGCTGGAGTTACCTCTGCTCGGGACCGCTGCTGGGGGTTCGGGGGGCCGCGCACTTGGCCTCGGCAGGCTCAGGGCTCTCCTCCACATCTTTACAAGCAGCATCTTGAGAGGTAGACAGTTTTCCTTCCTCACTGCAGGAGAGAAGAGGACGGGCACATCACCCCCGGGCACAGCCTCGAGGCGCCAGAGCATCGACGAGGGCACATGCAGATGGCTCTGAAGTCGTGACTGCCATGGAGACGAGCCCGGGACCCAGCATGCTCAGGGTGGAGGGGCACAGGGACACGGAAGGAAGGGCCACACACAGGCGGGAACCAAAGGGCGATGTGATGCAGCTGTGTCTGATAAGGAGCGCCCACATTCCCGTACATACCGGTAGGATTTCAACACTCTGAAGCCAAGTGCGCAAAACAGAAAAAGAAATGTACAAGAGTTTCAGAATACTCCTAGAAATGAGGGGTTGGGGGAACTATGTCCACGACCGCACTTTAGCAAAACCGCAGAGTCGGTGGAGGTGTCAAGTGAACCTGTTTGAAGGAACGAGTCTTTAGGTCAGGTCTTTCGCTCTTGGGGCTGAGCCCACCATCAACACAGCGGCCGAGCGCAGGCCCCTTCCAGGAGCTCGCTGGCTGCAAACGCCGGTCAGGGCGGCGGCACCCCTTTGCCCGAGCTGGGTTCCATGGTACACTCCTACAATTCCAGCTACTTGGGAGGCTATGGTGGGTGGACAGCAAGTTTGAGGCCAGCCCAGGCAATTTATGAGACTGTTCTCAAAATATCCAGAGGGATGGGAGCGTAGCTCAGTAATGTGTCCCTGGCTTCCATCCCTAATGCCACAGAACGAACACAGCACAGAGATCATGAAGGAAAAGCAGAACCGACAAGAGCTGCGAGAGCAGGGGAACCCTGACCTGGGGCGTAGGGGGGACGGGAATGGAGCGCAGCAGGATTAGCAGGAGAGTTTCGCAACTCGGGGAGGCTGGAAGCTAGACCCCTGCTACTCTGTCTGGGATTCCACTTTTACCCAATGCAAGTGGCAGCAGCTGTTCTTTGTGAGCTCCGTCCTTTCTTGGACTGTTTATCAAACACCTAAGTTTAGGTGACTTCTCAGGTGGTTTTGATGATTTATTTATTTAATCTTTTTTTTTTTTTTTTTTTTTTTTTTTTTTTTTTTTTTTTTTTTTTTTTGCAGTACTGGGGAATGAACCAAGGGGCACTCTACCTCTGGGGCTACCCCCAGCCATTTTTTTTTTTTCCAGTTCTTTATTTTGAAACAAGGTCTAAGTTGTGGAGGGCCTCATAAGTAGGTGAGGCTGGCGGTGATCCTCCTTTCTCAGTTTCCCAAGTATTGGGATTACAGGCATATGCCACCACACCTGGCCTGGTGATTTATAAGCTGGAAAATGAATTAAAATCTAATGATTTAGCCGGGTGTGATGGTGCACGCTTGTAGTCCTAGTACTTGGGAGGCTGAGACAGGAGGATCTGGGTTCAGAGCCAGCCTCAGCTACTTATTGAGACCCTCTGCAACTTAGTGAGACCCTGTTTTAAAAATAAGGAATAAAAAATAGGGCTGGGGGTATAGCTTGGAGGTAGAATGCCCCTGGGTTCAATCCCCAGTACCGCAAAAAAACAAAAAAACTAATGACTTGGTGACAATCAGAACTGCCTGGCTCACTACTTCTTTCTCTGCTGAGCACGCAGTCCGCCCCTGAGCACACCCACGGTCCCTGGCACTTCTTTTCACACTCATTTCTCCACGCTTTTTCGCCCCTTCCTCTCCTCGTCTTCCAAGGCAGCTGTTTCACTGTGCTTATCACTTCAGTTTCTGTCAAAAGCACACTCACTGCAAGTGCACACTCTGAGTCACGTAACTGGTCCTGATCTTGCATCCCCGCGGCCCCCTCCAGTCTGCCCGTCTGGAAGACTCTGCTCTCGCCGAGTGTGGCCTGGAGTCCACCGCGCACCAGCCACTGCTGGCTCCACAGCGATGAAGGCCCACCCGAGCTGCCCTCCAGCCCCAGGCCTCTGAGCCCAAACTCGAAGCTGTCACTGTTCAAGGCCCCAGGAGGCCGTGGGCCTTCCTCAGGGCTCCATACCCAGGAGTGGAACGTCTTTTTGACAAAGAAGCCCCTGCTACTGGTTGGAATGGCCCCATGTGCAGGCCAGCGGCGCTCCGGCCCTGGCCCCAGCCGCACCCGGCTCCGCCTGGCTTTCTCATTTCCACTAGTGAGAAGCATCAAGTGCTGTCGTCAGCACGTCTCTCGGCCCTTCTTTGCGTGTGTGTGGTCCTGGGGATTGAACCCAGGGGCCTTCTACCTCTGAGCCACACTAGCTCATCTTTATTTTGAAGCAGGGCCTCACTAACTTGCTGAGGCCCGCCTAACCTGCGGCCCTGCTGTCTTGGCTCACCACGTACTGGGGTCCCAGGTGTGCACACCATGCCTGGCCATCCCCACTTCCGGGCTCAGGCTTCTCCTCCCTGCTTACAGGAACCCCATGAATGTTACAGCTGGTGCCCTGTTGGCTTGGGTACTGTACATTTTTTTCAGTGTCTAGAGCACTTCCATCAACAGGAGCCCTCCCCTTCAGCGTGACTCAGTCTGTTACAGCTCACGTTCTCTTCTATAGCTCCCATAGGACTTTGGCCACATCGCAGAACTCTGGTGTCGTGGCCTCCTCCCCGGGAGGAGGGGGATACTCAGTTTTGTTTCATAGGGTTCCCAAGAAAAATGAGTTGATACATGCGAAGGACTGAGACACAGGGCCCAGCACACAGAAAGCATGACTGCATTTACTATCTTCTCATTCCTCCTGGATTAGGCAGGATCTGGCTTTACAAAAATTGCCTGTGGGCCCCTCTTCCCCTTTTTAAATCTTCCTCTCCCACCACAGTGGTCCTTGCCCTGTGTGCATGCTAACATCACACTGTTTTAATAACTGACTTTGCAGCATGACTGTGCGGCACAGCAGGTCTTAATCCCTCTTGATTATCTAAGCAATTTGAGAACCTGTTTTTTTCCAGCTAAGTTTTAGAGTATACTTATCAGGTTTGTTCCAAAAAGACCAGTAACATTGTGGCCAGGACTGTATTAAACTTCAAGACCGATGTGACAGTGGCCACTGTCTCTGCAGCACTAAGCTGCCCCACAGCGGCGTGGACTGCGTACGCTTGTCCAGATCATCTTCAAGTTCTTGCTATAGAGACCTGGGTTAAGACAGATCGATGTCTGGAGGCCAGGCAATAAATGAACAAATAAGAAATTGACATGTCTTGTGACTGGCATTCTACTTTTTTGCGGTGGGGGTAGGGTTTGAACCCAGGGGTATTCTATCTCTGAGCTATACCCCTAGCCCTATTTTATTTTTTGTGTGTGTGGTACTGGGGATTGAACCTAGGGACATTCTACCTCTGAGCTCTACCCCCAGCCCAATTTTTTATTCTTTATTTTGTGAAACAGGGTCTCATTAAGTTGCAGAGGGCCTCACTAGGTAGCTGAGGCTGGCCGCGAACCTGTGATCCTCCTGTCTCAGCCTCCCAAGTACTGGGATTACAAGAACTGGCTTTATCATTTTTTAAAAATAGGGTTTCGCTAAGTTGCTGAGGCCTTGAACCTGCGATCCTCCTGTCTCGGTCTCCTTATTTTTTTTTTTTTTTTAAGCGTTTTTGTTTTACTCATCTGTAAACTGGTTTGCTGAATCTTAATCCAATCCAACATACAGAAACTGTAATTTTTCTGATACTGAGCCATCCATACATTCCAGGTTAAATGGCAATTGATCATTGTGGATTATTCTGGACTCAGTCAGTAAATACCTTATATACAGTTTCTGCACTTTGTATGCGACATGAGTTGATCAATCTGTTATGGAACGAAGACTTCACTGCTCTCATAAAACCATGAGGGCAGGTTTTCACTTTTTCTATTTCCTGTAACAACTTAGGACAGAAATCAGTAGACTAAGGTGCGTGAGAGCATGCTGCATCTAAGTACTCCTGGAACCGACAGGCCACATTTCCCCAAGCACAACCTCGGGATCTGGCTTGTGCCTTGGTTTCCTCTACCGACAAGTTTGCATCTTTTGTCTACCTTTAAAAATTTAGATCACATCTCTTTCTTATTGATCTTAGAGACTTCCTATATCCTGACTACTGATTCTCTGTTGGCTGGGACTTGTCTTTTCATTTTAGTGTGTCTTTTGCAATATTAGAAATTAAATAAATTTACCAATATTTTCCTTTTTATGGTGAAACACACCTCACCCACAAAACATATTCTCATACGCTGTCTTCTAAAAGTTGTAAGGTTACACTTGTCATACTTATGTTGAGACAAGAGGCTCAATTTAATTCTTCTCCCAAATGGATAATCTTTACTCATCAGTCCATTCTTTCCTCACTGAATTGGCAGTCTCTAACACGTGCCATGTTCAAACCGAGGAGGGTCTTGGTGTCACGCTTACCAGGCACGTCATCGCCAAGACAACAGCTGCACTAACAGGTCCTGATGTCTACAGCCCTCCCTTTGTTTCTTCAAAATGACCCTGGCCCTTCTTGGTTGACTTTGGTCTTTATAAATATCACAATCAAGCCGGGCGTGGTGGCGCACGCTTGTAATCTCAGCATTCGGGAGGCTGAGACCGGAGGATCCGGGTTCGCGGCCAGCCTCGGCTACCTAGTGAGGCACTCCGCAACTTAGTGAGACTCGGTTTCAAAATAAAGAATAAAAAGTAGGGCTGGGGGTGTAGCTCGGAGGTAGAATGCCCATGAGTTCAACCCCCCAGTACCGCAAAAAAAATAAAAAATAAAAAATAAAAAATAAAAAAATAAATAAATAAATATCACAATCAATTTCCATGAAACTCTTTACACTAAGATTTTGATGAGAATTTCATTAATCTTATTGTTTAATCTGTTGAGAAGCACCAAAGATACTTTTTCATTAATAAGCACAGCAAATCTTTCAATTTATATTTAGATCTTTATTGCATCTTCCAATAAAGTTTAAAATTTTGTTCCCATTAAGGTCATTCTTCTTTTTTTGGGGGGGAGGGGTGGTACTGGGGATTGAATACAGGGGAATTCTATCTCTAAGCTACATCCCCAGTCCTTTTTAAATTTTTTTTTTTTTTTCCGGTACTGGGGATTGAACTCAGGGGCATTCTACCTCCGAGCTATACCCCCAGCCCTATTTTTTATTCTTTATTTTGAAACTGAGTCTCACTAAGTTGCGGAGTGCCCCACTAGGTAGCTGAGGCTGGCCTCGAACCCGGATCCTCCGGTCTCAGCCTCCCGAATGCTGGGATTACAAGCGTGCACCACCACACCCGGCTCCTTTTTAATTTTGAAATGATCTTTCTGCACTGGCGGGGAAACTGAAGTTTTCCCATCTCAGCTTCCCAAGTACTGGAATTACAGGCAAGTGAGGTCATAATCTTAATGACAAAGCTTAACATCTTTATTATTAAAAATACACGAGTGAGCCGGGCGTGGTGGCGCACACTTGTAATCCCAGCATTTGGGAGGCTGAGACCAGAGGATCTGGGTTCGTGGCCAGCCTCAGCTACCTAGTGAGGCACTCCGCAACTTACTGAGACCCTGTTTCAAAATAAAAAAGAATAAAAAGTAGGTCTGGGGGTACATCTCGGAGGTAGAATGCCCCTGAGTTCAATCCCCAGTACCGCAAAAAAAAAAAAAAAAAAAAAAAAACCCATACGAGTGGGCACATCTATTTGATGGTAGGATGAAGTGATTTTTTTGTTGTATCCAAAAACTTGTTAAACTTCCCTATTCTAATACCTGTCTATAAATTCAACTGTAATTTTCTATGTAAAAAAAAAAAATTGCAGTCTACAAACAATGACCACCAGCATAGTGTAAAGAAAAGCAAAAACTATGGGTCCCACTGTCTGGTTCTTGCCTGTAAAGGGAATAACTCGAATATTCCACTGTTAAGGCTAATCACCAGGTGTCACACCAAGTGCACTCTCACAATGATGTGAACAGCCTTGGTCACGACTTAAGCACACACTTGGGATCTGAAGTTCTGACTACGTACGCCCATATGTGATGTTAGTACACAATCGATTCTTCTCTCACGGTATTTGTTTTGTGGTGAGCTCATCATGAGCTGGGACACATTCCTTCTGTCTCTCTGAAAGGCTGGATAGGGTGCTCTGAGCATTGGCTTAGTCCACAAAAGTCTAGACAGATTTTTTTTATTACTCTGTCAGTTTTAAGTTTCTATATTTCCTTTTTGAATCCATGAGTTTAAAAGCAAGGGTGCTAATTTCCAAACACCATTTTTTTTTAAGTTGTATTTTGCTACTGAATTACAGTGAGTACATTGTACGTGGAGACAGTGACTATCTGCATGACACCGAATCCTTGATTTGATGGGCTGAGCTCTGTAGCCTCTATACATGAGTACAGATGTGTCAATTCTCATACTTGTCTTAACGTGCTAGACTCAAAGAGTCTAAACACACACACACACACACACACACACACACACACACACTCTCTCTCTCTCTCTCTCTCTCTCTCTCTCTCTCTCTCTCTCTCTCTCCAGGAGCCTAACCTCTCCATCTCTTCATTGAGATTTACTGAGTTCTATGAAGATGTTAAAAAGACTTGATGTCAAGCTCATGTCTGAATACTCATTTCAATCACAGTAAACTTTTTCACAGTTGAGGTTTCTCCCCTACATCCTCCCGACAACGTGAGGCTGGGGGACAATCCGGTCCTTGGTTACCTTTTGAAGACTGCGGTCTCTGTCTTGGCATCTACAGTGAGGCTGAGCGTTTCCTTCATGCCGCCATTCATCACTGTCTCAGTTACCTTGTCTGTACTTTCCGCATCCTCCTCTCCATCAGAGCTGGCTTCCATGGCCACGCTGCCTGGTGCTGAAAAGAGAAGACAGCGGATAGTCACACAGACCCAAACTGGAACTGTCACCCTCTTCTGTGCAGACCCGCTCACCCATGCCATTTCTATTGCTAAAAGATGACAACAGCGAGGATCTGCCTGTCGTTGCCTGGCCAAGTTCTTGATGGACACTAGCTACTTAAAAATGCACAACGGGAGCCAGGTGTGGTGGCGCACCTGAGACAGGAGGATCAGGGGCTGTACCCATAGATCCATAGCCCTGTTTTTGTTTTTAAATTTTGCAGCAGGGTCTTGCTAAGTTAAGGAGGCTGGGATTACAGGTGCGCGACACCACACTGGGCTGGGTCCTACTCTTCATGCTGCTGCTTTCTTGTGCTACTGTGTAGGGTCCTTTCTCTGCTCTATTAGAGGAAACCATATGGTTGGTTATGAACTTGTGCTGACAGCAGACTGCCTGGATTTGAGTTCCAGTGTCACAACTTTCTAGCTATTTAACCCTGACCAAGGATCCTAAGCCGTGTCTAAATGTCTGTTTCTATAACATGGAAATCAGTGAAGCTCCTTATAGAGCTTCTGAGGGATGAAATGAGGCATCTATTTCACCCGTTTAAGAGAATGGTGAAGCAACAACAGCCACCAGTTTTATCTCTTCCTCTTGTCTACCCACATTCTCAGATTCACTGCTTTGTGCTTGCCACACCCTTTCAACTCCCAATCATATCCTCTTTGCCAACACCTCCACCTCCCCTAAACCCTACTCATCAGGTTGAAAACAAGCAGTTCAAAAATCTATAATCAAAGTTGGGCAAGGTGGAGCGCACCTGCAATCCCAATCCTTGGGAGGCTGAGGCAGGAGGATTGTAGGTTCTCAGCAAGCCTCAGCAATGTAGTGAGACTCTCAACAACCTAGTAAGGCTGTTTCAAACCAAAAAACAAAAAGGGTTGGAGGTAGAATGCCCCTAGGTTCAATCCTCAGTACCACAAAAGGAAAAAAGAAAAGTCTGTAATCCTAGGGACTTGGGAGGCTGAGACAGGAGCATTGCAAGTTTGAGGCCAGTTGGGCAACTGAGCGAGACTGTGTCTCAAAATAAAATTTAACACAGGGTTGGGGATGTAGCTCAGTGGTAGAGTACTCACTTAGCATGTGGGAAGCCCTGAGTTCAGTCCCTAGACCAGGGAGAAAAAAAAACACTTTAGGGTCAGTGCAAGGAACATCTGTGAACATTCTGAACAGTTGAGAGAATCTGCAGGAACTTTAGACACTGACACCATTTCATCTGCTCAAAAAAGGTGAGAAGGGTTGGGTGAGGTGGTGTGCTTCTATAATTCCAGTACTTGGGAGGCTGAGACAGAAAGATCACAGTTTTGAGGATAGTCTCAGCAAGCAGTGAGACTCTCACCAACCTAATGAGATCCTGTTTCAAAATAAGACAAAACAAAACAAAAAAACAGGGCTGGGAGTGTAGCTCGGAGGTAGAATGTCCCCAGGATCAATGCCTAGGTACCACCCCAAAACAGAAAGAGGTGAGAAGAAAACGAACAGCTCTGCAGCTTGAAACAGGCAGCAATGCACCCATGTGCTTCAGCCAGCACACTCCGAGGGTTGGTGTGGAGCAGCGTCTGGCTGTGGTTTTGTTCTCCCTCCTGCTCTGGGTTCCGGCCCTCCTCCTTTCTGAGCCTCAGTTCCCTCATCTGTACAGCGGGGACTGAAGGATGAGACCTCTCACTCCTGCTTGAGTCGGCATGCCAAGGTTCTGGAACGGCCCGCCCCGTACTCTCCTTGGGCGACTCCTGCCCTCTCTTTAGCCCCGGCCTTCATCAGGCCTGGCTCCCGGAGCCTGCTCGACCGCGCCGCTCTGTGCTCACCCTCTGGCTGTGCCACCAGGGCAGCAGCGCTGGGAGTCAGGGGGTCCACGGCTTCAGTGCTGGTTTCCATTTCCACTGGAGAATTACTCCTTAAAGAATCTTTTGTGCTTTCAGAAAAAGAGAATTCACATGTTAGCAGTAGGAAATGGCCCTCAGTATTCACAAAAACACTTTGGGGAGTAAGCATGGTTTCTACTGGGAGCCATGAGCATCCATTCAGAGTGGAGCGAGGCAGTCCCCGGGACACAGGGGTCTGAGTGCGAGCAGGGAGGCAGGGGAGGCTCTTTAAACCAGGCCTGCGGGCCGAGCTTCTTGGGGACCTGATGCAGGCTCAGATGCCCCACCACTCATCCCCTGGCGATGACCAGGTTCCTGAGGCCAGGACGGCAGAGGCACACCCTGCAGAGTATCAACTATTCCTACGGGGTTGACTGTTTTTATCAAACCCCTGACTTGCCCTGAGCCACACAGCCTGGAGGCACCGGCCTTCTCAGCGCTGTGCATTGCTGGGATCACCAGGTGGGCACCCCAATAAGCCCAGTGCATGCAGGGTTCAGGAGAAGCAAGCTGCTGTAACCACATTCTCAAGTAACCCAAGGCTCTTGTTCTTCAGGTGGAAGAGGCAACAAGTGAAAACTTGGTCGTCCTGCACTGGAGCACAGCTGATGAAAAAATATTATTTTGGGGACATTTCTCAGAAGCCTCACGAGGACCTCAGAAGAGGTTAAATTGAAGAGTTCAATGTTATTGTCAGAGTTAGTCTGCCTAACAAACAATAAAGCCTTTCAAATGGGGTGGTAGAAATTGTTGTTGTTTTTGTTTTGTTTTGCGGTACACAAAAGAAAATATTTAGGAAATCTAAGTTTAACGAGATAAAATCCATGGTTAGTATTCAAATGCTGACAATACTATTCAGGAAAATTATGAAAGGACAGGTTTCTGTCAGCAGAATAATACAAATAGCAAGAGGGACAGTCGTACCTGTCACCACTCTTAATTTACAGCAGGCTGGGTGTAAGTGAGATACAAGTTCCTATATCTAGTGAAGTCAAGACATTCTGCATTTTCTGCAAGATCCTACAGGAAGGCATCTGTCAGGGGCTCACTCTCATGTCCTCAGTCTTGCCCTGATGGCTCTGGGGCACCCGAAGAGTCCACAGCGCCGCCATCTTCTGCTGCCTCCTGACAGTGCCTGGGACTAATCCTCCCAGGTGACTTCGTGAAAGAACTCTCCCTTTCTTAATTCCTCTTGCTTCTGACCCAGAGTGGTCAACACCTCTCCCATGATGATTCTTAATCTGGTTTAAGGCACTACATTCAACTTAGAGCTAAGTTAAGGTGCAAACACACTTAGTAGCACACTCCTTCCATTCCCAGTGTCCTATGGAAAGGTTCAGACAGCACACACTGGCTCACCTCAGCGATGACGTGAACTCTGAAAAAGAAGCCCAGCCCGTCTCCTTAGCTGGCATCGGCTCCTCAGGGCTCCAGACGTCGGACCCCACTGAATCCAACGGAGCGCCGTGGGTGGTCTCCATCGGGACGTCAAAGTTGGCTGACCAGTTGGGTGCTAAAACGAGGGAAGGAATTTCATCTGGAGAGTACTTCACTAAGTTAGTGTAACACAAGGTCTTTTTTATGCTAGTACTAGTCAGTCCAGCTTCCCTAGAAACTGAGGCAGAAGGATCACTTGAGCGCAGGAAAAAGGAGTTCCAGGCCAACCTGGGCAATGTAGTGATACTCATCTCAAAGAGAAGAGAAGAGTTCTGCAAAGAGAAAGATGTTTTTCAAAAACAGACTGGCAATGGCAATGACTGAGTGAGTCGCGTTGTGAGGAAAAGGCAGGCGAGAGAAGGGCACAGTCACCCAGAGGATGACGTGACAACAAGCGTGTCACTATGAAACTGTTTCACCTGGAGGTTCCAACAGAAATATCGTACAGGGATAAAAAGCTACATGTAAAAGCATGTATTAACACTAATTTCTAAGTTTTGACAAATGTCCCAACGTTATGTAGTCATATTGGGGGAAGCTAGGTGAAGGGAACTTCCTGTGCCATCTCTGCAACTTTTCTATAAATCCAAAGTATTCCAAAATAAAAAGATTACTTGGAAAAAATGGTTATTCAATAGTAATAAATTGGAAACAACCCAATGCACCCCAATCCAGATCTGGCCACACTTCCTACTTCCATGGCCTCTGCCTCAAACAACGGGAGGGCTGCCGACTGCAGACTCAGGCTGCTCTGGGAGGCTGTCGCAGGTATGGTGCTGGGGACTGAACCCAAGGGCATTCTACCTCCGAGCTACACCCCTAGCCCTATTTTATTTTTTATTTGTAAACACTCTTGCTAAGTTGATGCGAGCCTCACTGAGTTGCTGAGACTGGCTTTGAACCTGCGACCCTCCTGTCTCAGCCTCCCAAGTACCGATGCTACAGGCATGTGCCACCGTGCTCAGCTTACCAGGGCATTTTCTATCACAGGCACCTTTGAGCTGCAAGAAAGAAATGCTAGGAAAACTGCTCCCCATCTAGAGGGCTTATCCTAGGCACGAATGACTAAGAAGTCCCTGTGAGCAATAGAAATATTCTAATTTTAGAGACAGACCCTATTGTGAGTTTGGGCAAGTGAAACTTCCACTGTCTACACAGCAAGGGCCGCTGTCGGGCTTGCTCCATGCATCTTGTCCTTCAATCTGCAAGAAGGTGGCAGGGCTCTACTGACAGAAGAAGGGATAACACCGGAACGTTTGAAAATCTCGCCTGAAAGCTCAGGAAAGTGGACCTGGCAGGCATGGGAAGTTCTGGAATCATTCCATTGGAGTGAGCGTCTCACTTAATTATAACTCCACGAGGCTACGCGAACAGGACTTCTCTACTGTCACTGGTCCAGGACAGCCCCTCACAGGCTGGCTCCCCAGAGGCAGTCTAACACGAGAAGCCGCTCTAGGTAGCCTCCTGTCCCCAGCGTTTGTGCCCTGGAGATGTGGCTATGGAGAGAAGCGCTGCCAAGCAGCAGGCAAGGGGAGGGCTGGTGTCCTGCCTGCTGAGCCCAGGGTGGGGTAAGGGCACCTGGCATCATCCAGGGCAGCATCCGGCAAGTCGGACCAAGCTTGTGGTCTCCCTCCAAGTTATTTATCATGTACCGTCCTCAAAGTTCCACCATTCTGGAATATTCTTCAGCCTTACAAGCAGGGGGAATCTTGTACATGTTATGACATGACATGAATTGAACCTTAAGGATATTGTGATGAGTGAAACAAGCCACAGAGAGTGACAAATACTGTACAATTGCACTTAAATGAGTTCCCTAGAGCAGTAAAATTCTTATTATCAGGAAGCAGGGTGGTGGATTGCAGGGTCCATGAGCAGTTGCTTAGTGGCACCAAGTTTCAGATCAGGTGGGTGCAAAAGTTGTAGTGATCAGCTCCACGTGGATGTATGCAATGCACCGAACTGTTCCCTGGAGTCCAAAGACGAGGGCCATCCGCAGCGTGTCCTCCTCAACCCTCATTTTTCTCACGTGTGTCTCAACGGTCTGCCTGTTTCTAACGTGAGTTTTCAAGTCCAGTTCTCACACTGTTGCCACGTGTCTGCCCAACTCGTGGGGCCCCTACAACCTAATACAGGTACTATCTGGCCCCTGGCCTTCTTGTCTGGTCTCATGTGGGTCTGTCTTCTTGTCTTTCAAAGGCGCCACTCCCTGAGGTTCTCTCCTTCAGCACTCTGCCTTCAGAACCTGTACTGTCCCCTCTCCATTTCCCTATCAGGTGCCTGTCCACAGGAGGAATGGGATCAAGGCATGCTGGCTCGGATCAGATTGCAGAGGGCAAAGCCCACCTCCTCCTGAAGACAGGGAGCAGGGAAGGCAACTCCTCTCTTTTCTCTAGGGTGAGAATATACTGACGTTTTTTTCTATCAAAGGATAACAATGCAATTCCATTTTGTAAAACCACCATTTTGTAACCCTGTATAAGTGCCTGTTTCTTTATAAGTTTCCATTTTCTGAAAACTGCAAATGCCAACCCCTCCCTGACATTCCGTTCTAGATTAATTAGCCCATCGATTAAGACTGTGAAACCAAGCTCCCACCAATAGAAGTACAATGCAGAAATCTGCATTAGGGATAAAACTGGGTGGACTTCCCGCTCAATGTGTTTGTTTACCAGACTTTTTTGTGGCACACCCTTTTTTTTTTTTTTTAAAGTAACAATTTGCCTTGCTGAGGGACTACTGGGTGAGTGTTTCTATCACCGATTTACATTTCCCACATCTGGTCCCAGCTTTCTTATCTGTAATGTGCAGGGATTGGCTGGATGATTGCTGAGGGTCCATCCAGCTCTCAGGGACATACAGCCCTTTCTTGGGCACAGGAAATGCACCAGGCTCAGGAAAAGCCCGCTCATCCTGTATGGGGAGCATTTCACACCAAGGTTCTTCTGAGCCTTTTCAGGTTAGCCTGTTTTTAAAAGGCCAGCCAACTCAAGTCTTCTGGGCAAGCGGCATGGCGCAAACGTGCTCTTAGCTGAAGAAGTTTTACAGCTACAGGTCTCACAAATCAGGAAGAACCTATTCATAAAGAACCTGCTTCACCTCTACGTTGCTTCCTCTGGTCTATTCCATCTCACATTTCCTCATCTCTGCACAGTCTTGGTTCTTCTCCTTCTGCTTCAGCACCAGTCTCTGAGCCAGAGGGAGACCTTCCAGGGCACCAGGTCCTCTGGCCAGAGTCACCCAGATGATGTCCACAGTACCCTCAAAGCCTAATCCACTCCTTCCCCAAGGCCCAGGTATGGAACTATAATCTGTAAGGAGCCCACAAAATTTGTGTTTCAACTGAGGAATCCTTCAGCAGACCCCTCAGACGCCGCGGACTCCTCTTGTCTAATTTTCAAAATATCATTGTAACACACGGCAACAAACAGGTAAGACCAAGGCAACTTACGTTCACTCAGGTCCACCTCCATTTTATCTTCTGTATTGGCACTACTGGACTCAAATAAGTCTTGTTTTGCTCCATCTTCTTCTTCAGAATCTGTACTTTCTTCACTGTCTGTACTCCCGGAGCTACAAAAAGAGAAAAAGGACTGAAATATTTAATGCTGCTCATCAGCGCCAGCTAAATCCAGAAAACTGTAAAGGTTACATCATAAAATCATAAATTCAACCTGAAACCACGTCATGCTTTGACTGCATCACTGCCTGTGTACGACCTGGCTGAGACACGGGGACTGCAGGTGCACTGCTGAACCTCAGGCAGAACCTGCGCCTGCTCTACAACCTCATCTGCTGGAAAGTGGAGACCACAACCTAGAGCTGCCTTCTAGCAGGAGTGCACAGGGCCATCTGGTACCTTAAATAACTTTTCACATTTTAGAACATTTAAAAAATTGGAGCCAGGTGTGGTGGCACATGCTATAGTATGATACCAGTACTTGAGAGGTTAAGACAGGAAGATTTCAGGTTCAAAACCAGCCTCAGAAACTTAGTGAGACACTGTTTCCAAATAAAACAAAAATTGATCTGGGGGTATAGCTCAAAGATAAATGCCCCTGGGTTCAATTTCCAATGCCACCAAATAATAAAACAAAAAGAGCTGGGTGTGGTGGTACACACCTATAATCCCAGTACTTTGGAGACTGTGAAGCGAGGTTGTGGGTTTGACGACAGCCTCAGCAATTTAGCCAGACTCTCAGCAACCTACTGAGACCCTATTTCAAAACAAAACATAAAACAGGGCTGGGGGTGTACCTCAGAGGTAGAATGCTGCTGGGTTCAACCCTCTGAGTATTTAAAAAAAAAAAAAGAAAACAATCTGGGTTGCCTTTTACTTTTTTTTTTTTTTTGCGGTACTGGGGATTGAACTCAGGAGCATTCTACCTCCGAGCTATACCCCCAGCCCTATTTTTTATTCTTTATTTTGAAACAGGGTCTCACTAAGTTGTGCAGGGCCTCACTAGGTAGCTGAGGCTGGCCATGAACTTGGATCCTCCAGTCTCAGCCTCTCAAATGCTGGGATTACAAGCGTGCGCCACCACGCCCAGCTTGCCTTTTACATTTTATTATTATTATTACTATTTTTTTTTTTTTTGGTGGCAAAGGGGATTGAACCCAGGGGCATTCTACTTCTGAGCTACAGCTCTAGCCCTATTTTATTCTAGCCCTATTTATTTTGAAACAGGGTCTCACTAAGTTGCTGAGAGCCTCACTAAATTGCTGAGGCTGACTGCAAACCTTCGATCCTCTTCGATCCTCTTGTCTCAGCCTCCCAAGTATTGAGATTATAAGCATGCATCACCATGCCTGGCTGTCTTTTTTATTTTTATATTTTGGGGGTAGAGACTTCTTAACTCTACGTACAAGTTCTTTATTAGGTTTATGACTTAAAATTTTTTCCAGTACCTGGTGTGTTTTTTTAATTTTAAGAATGTCTTTTGAAGATTGTGTGATGTTTTAAATTTTGATGAAATTCAACTTACTAAAATTTTTCTTTCGGGTATTGGGCTTTGGTGATTATCAAAGAAATCGCTGCTTAAAACAAAGACACAATGATTTTCTACATTTTCCTGTAGATTTGGTTTCATGTTTTATATTTAGGTCCAAGAGCCATATGAGTCAATGTGAGCATATAGGGAAAGGATGGATCGAGGCTCACATTTTGAGTGCTTGCTGAAAGACTTCTTTCTCCACTGAACTGCCTTTCACCGAATAAAAAGACAGTTGTCCACCCAAGAGTGAGTCTGCATTCTCTCCCATGGCCGCATTCCCTATCTTCTTAAAAATATCACACTGTCTCAACTACTGTACCTTGAAATCAAGTAATGTTAGTTCTCCAATTTTTCTGTTCTTTATGAAAGCTGTTTTGGCTACTCTAGGTCATTTGTGTTTCCATATGAATTTAAGAATCAACTTGTTGAGGTGTGATGGTACACACCTGTAGCCTCAGTACTTGGGAGGCTGAGACAGGAGGTTCACAGGTTCAAGGACAGCTTCAGCAACTTAGCAAGATCAATTTCTTTTTTTTTTTTTGGTGTTACCAGGGATTGCACTCAGGGGCATTCTACCTCCAAGCTACACCTCCAGCCTGATTTTTTTATTCTTTACTTTGAAACAGGGTCTAAGTTATGAAGGGCCTCACTAATTAGATGAGCTGGCCGCAAACCTGCGATCCTCCTGGTCTCAGCCTCTCAAGTACTGGGATTACAAGTGTAAGCCACTGCACTTGGCTTATAATTTTAAGCTATCTATCAGTAGTTTTACTTCTCTCTTTAAAATCCAGATGGCTTTTTTTTTAAACTTACTTAAGCACTGCTAGAAATGCAGTACTATACTAAACAGAAGTCATATGAACACACATATGATTTGGTCAAACGCTTGTCAATCGATTTTAAGATGCTAAAGCAATTCTGTACTCCTGAATATACCTTAGTCATGATATATTAGCATATTTGATGTGCTTAAACTTTTAAAGGAGTTTCTGCCTATATGTTCATGAGAACTATTAGCTAGTTTTCTTCTCTTGTACTGTAATGTCAAACTTTGGCATCTGCTACATTGCTGTGGCCTTATAGATTTAGATAACACTCCTTTTCAGTTTTCTGGAATCTTTTGTATGGAACTTGTTTAATATCTTCCTGAAATGTTGGATGGAATTCATCAGTAAAGCTATGTGGGAATGGAATTTTTTGCTTCCTCATAGGAAGTTTTAAATTAAAAAAAATCAACCTCTTCAATACAGGGTTATTCGGGTTATCTTTTCTTGCTTGAGTTTCAGTAGACTTTCAAAGATTATTCAGGCTGTCAGACTTATTGGCATGGTCATTCATAATACTCTTCTAATATCTTTTAAATCTTTCTAATATCTCGCTTCTCTAGGATCTATGTTGATGTTACCCCTCTCATTCCTGATATTAATAATTTATACCTTTTTTTATCTGATCGCTCTGGCTAGAATTTTATCAGTTTTATTGACAACAATAAAACAAAGACAAATTTTGGTTTTATTAAGTCACTATTATTTTTCTGTTTTGTATTTCATTTAATTCTACTCTAATCTTTATATTACTTATTTCTACTTATTGGGGGACAATTTGCTCTTTTTCTAGTTTCTTAGTATAAAGTCAAAGCTATTGATTTATTTCTTCATGTCTAATATACACAGCTAGTGCTAAAAATAGCCTCATTCCTTCAAATTCTGATATATTGTTTTTATTTTCTTTTGATTCATAATATACAATTTTCCCCTTTGATTTCTTCTTTTGATCCATATGTTATTGTTTGTAACTATTTGGAGATTCCCAGAGATCTTTCTGTCACTAATGTCTAATTAAATTCCATTTTGATCAGAAAATGACTGCAGGCCTTTGGAATTTATCGAGACTTGATTTGTACTTGAACGTGACCCACCTTGGTAAGTACTTCACAAACGTCGAGGACTGCGTGCTTTGCAAATGTGCAAGCTGGACAGTGCTGCTCAATGCTCTCTATCTACCTGATGTTGGCCTATTTCACCATTTACTGAGAGGCAGGTGTTGGACTGACTGTCTTGGGGATTTGTTAATTTCTCTTTGCAGTTGTTAAGTTTCTGCTACATGTACTTTGAAGCTCTATAATTATGTATGTATACATTTGGTATTGTTTGCTATGTCCTCTTAATGAATTGAACACTTTGTTATTAGGTGACTTAATTTTTTCTATGAAATCTACTTAGGATTAATATAAACCTCCTAATCACCCCCACTTCCCAATGGTACTGGGGATCAAACTCAGGGGCATTCTACCTCCAAGCTACATTCACAGCTATTTTAATTTCTTAAATTCTTTTTGGTACTGGGGATTGAACCCAGGGACATTCTACCTCTGAGCTATACCCCCAGCCTATTTTACTTTTATTTTGAAACAGGGGTGGGGGAGAGGTCCTGCTAAGTTTTGAAGGATCTCACTAAATTGCTTAGGCTGGCCCTCCCAAGTAGTGGGATTACAGGCATGCATCACCATGCCTGGTTCCATCTGTACCTTTTACTGTTTTCTTTCAGCACTAGGGATTCATCCCACAATCTTGTACAAGCAATCCACCACTGGGCGACACCCCTGGCCTCTCCATCTTTTAGTGAGGGCATGTGGACTATTTATTTAACCGTTATTTAGGATTAGTTCTATCATCTTGCCATTAATCTGTCCCAGCTGCTTTTTATTCTCTGTCTCTGACTTCATTTGGAATCTCGTTTATGGTTTTATTTCTTTCCAGCTTGCTAGCATTAGCCCTGCCTTGCTGTTTAGTGACTGCGCTTGAGTTTGTGATGCACCACACCTTCAACTTTTACAGTCTACCTTCAAGTGATCTTACAGCCCCAAACCAGAAAACCCAAACATCCATCAGCAGGAAAATAGGTATACAAATTATAGCATATCCATTTGATGGAACACTACTCAGCAATAAAAAGAATAAACTATTAATAAATCTCAGGTTCGAGGACAACCTCAGCAACTTAGTGAGATCCTCAGGAACTTAGCAAGACCCTATTTCTTTTTCTTTTCTTTTTTTGGCAGTACTGGGGATTGAACCCAGGGGCATTCTACCTCCGAGCTACACCTCCAGCCTTTTTTTTTTTTTTTTGCGGTACTGGGGATTGAACTCAGGGGCATTCTACCTCTGAGCTACACCCCCAGCCCTATTTTTTATTCTTTATTTTGAAACCGGGTCTCACTAAGTTGCAGAGTGCCTCACTAGGTAGCTGAGGCTGGCCGCGAACCCGGATCCTCTGGTTTCAGCCTCCCAAATGCTGGGATTACAAGCGTGCGCCACCACGCCCGGCTCCCAGCCTATTTTTTATTCTTTATTTTGAAACTGTGTCTCACTAAGTTGCGGAGGGGCTTACTAAGTAGCTGAGGCTGGCTTCGAACCCGGATCCTCCGGCCTCAGCCTCCCAAGTACTGGGATACAAGCGTGTGCCACCACACCTGGCTTAGCAAGACCCTATTTCAAAATAAAAAAATAAATAGGGCTGGAGGTGTGAACCAGAGATATAATGTTTCTGGGTTCAACCTCTAGCACCCCCCCCCCCAAATTATGTTGAATGAAAAAGGTAGACAAAAAGTGTATAATGTATGATTTCATTTATATAGTTCCAAGAAAACACAAAGTAATCCAAAGGAAAAGAAAGCAGCTGAGGACTGGAATCGGGAAGGCTTTACAAAAGGCCTAAAAAAGCCTTGGGGGTGAAGGGTAAATCTGTAGTCCTGATTGGGATGTTGGTTCCTTGGGTCACATGTTGGAGTTTAAAACACCGTACAATGTTTAAAAACGCAGTTTACTTCATGTCAATTCTAACTCGGTGGAGTTGTTCATAGGCAAAACCCTACCTTCTCTCATCATTCCGTGCTCCTTCTGTACCAAGTGCTACCTCCCCCAGGCTACTGTCTTCCCTCCATATCAGTTCTCTGCGCTCTCTACACACGGTGTCCTCCACCGATGGACTCCATTTCTGTAACAATGGGGGAAGCCAGTCGACCCTCAGGAGGACAGGCAATGGCCATTTAGTGAGTCCACTCAACAGACAACCAGAATCTCATGGGAAATGGTCAACGAGTCAGACAAGTCGGACTGGGTCTTGGTCTTTTCAAAGTCACCAGGAAGATATCTGTCTCCTGTTTGGCTCTCAGGAGGTAATATAGCAACATGCGGAAGATAACAGAGTGGGAATAAATGAAAGACTCTAGGTCTAACAATCCTGTGAAACTCTGTTATCAGTTCTAGACTACGCAAAAATGACATCTTTTCTTGCTTAAGTCACTGGGAAGTCCTCTGTAAACGGTGGCAGTAAGTATTCTTAAGAGACAGGAAGCCAGGAGTGGCGGCCTACTCCAGTAATCCCAGTATTTGTGAGGCTTAGACATAAGGATGGAAGGTTAGAGGCCAGCCTCAGCAACTTAGCAAAGCCCTCATCAACTCAGTGACACCCTGTTTCCAAGTAATCCCAGTACTTGGGAGCACGAGACAGGAGGATCTCAGGTTTGAAGCTAGCCTCAGCAACTTAGGGAGACCCTGTTTCCAAATACAAAATAAAATAGGGCTACGAGTGTAGCTTGGAGGTAGAATGCCCCTGGGTTGAATCCCCAGCCTCCCTCTCCCCCGCCCAAAAAAAGAGACTTGAAGTGCCATGATGCAGGGAGTGGACACACCAGTGGACTCTACCCAGCAAAGAGGAGCAGGATGACTGGGGTATGGGCCAGGAGTCTCCTTTCCATTTTAGACCCATCTGGTTCCCTTTGAATTGTATGCCGTGTGAAAAACATTACTTAAGGAAAATTCATATTTGATATTCATGTCTCTCTCTTAACAATGAAGATTCTAATAATGAATATCAACATAACAAGAACTTTGTATAGAAGCATAACCTATTTAAATTCTTACAAGAGTGATAAACAAAATGACTGGATTGACCCAGAGGGTATCGTCTGGCAAGACTTGGTCTTTAAGACAGACTAAATGCTGGAAACGATGAGGTAATACATAATTTGGCTGCTGTTATCCCTGCTAACGTATTTAGTCAAAGGTGCTACGTAGAGGGGCGTGGTGGCCCGTGTCTGTAATCCCAGTACTTGGGATGCCGAGATAGGATTGTAGGTTTGAGGTCAGCCTCAGCAATTTAGTGAGACTCTGCAACCTAGTGACACCCCATTTCTAAAAACAAAGAATTAAAAAGGGCTGGGGGTGTAGCTCAGAGGCAGAATGTCCTTGGATTCCATCCCCAGTACTCAAAACAAAACAAAAACCCAAAGGTATTATGTGAACATTTGTCAGCCTCACTTCCCACTCAGAAAATGCTGGGCTACCACATTTCGTGGACGTCTACACATCTGCAGTATTTCTAAGCAGATCGCTTTGCCTGCCGCACTGCACACAGGGCAACCAGCACCAACTGCATCAGTTCCCAAAGACACTTCTTCTGATTGTGACAAAAGCACTGGTCTGAGTTAAATACATGTTTGATGATGCTACAGTGTGTGTCTCATGATAATCATCTGCTTGATAGGTTGCATGCAATTATGACTCTAATGAACTATCTTTCACCTGGATCTTCTTTGGGATTCGGGTGTAAATGCAATGTGCTTTTCCTCCCAGATATCCTCTTCGTCAGAGCCACCATCATCAAACTGCTGTATTCTTTCCTTACAACATGCTTCAAAAAGGGCAATATTTCCCTAAATAAAAACAAGAGAAAAGGTACAAAACAAGTTTAGTCAAGTTATTTTCTCCCGAAGTTGCCAACATAAATTGCATTTCTCCCTTTGTTTTGAAAAATGGTTCCGATCACACCACAGTAAAATATAAGTGGCCAGGCCTGGTTGCGCACGCCCATGATCCCAGCATGTGGGAGCCTGAGACAGGAGGATGGTAGGTTCTAGGACAGTGCATTGTAAATTAGCAAGATGTAAGCATCTAATGTTAGCTGTGTGAGTAACCAGTTTCCCCTAAAAAGGACTGGGTTCAAAACCAGCATGAGAGGATGAATGATTCTTCTCACAAATTCACTTTCACCTAGTCCAAGTGCCAGTTTAATCAAGAGCTTCCTCTCTGCCCCCCAGATGTCGTCCCTGATCTTTCCAACAAGGAAAAGAACCCCGGTTGCTTTGCCTTTCACCAGCCCAGCTGCGCGCCGATGAGCAGCTCAACCATCAGTGGTCTCCACCTCACCACATCAGCAAGTGAACCTCCCAAGCGGATCAAGCTCAAGTCAGGACCGCCCGTCCCAGTGACACCACTGCCTCGGGTCTGCAGAGGAGCCGGTGCAGGAGGCTGGTCTCACTCTCCTGGCAACACAACTGCAGCCATCATCACAAGTGACCTTGGTCTCAGTCACCAGGCACTAGGAGTGCGTGACACAAGTCACAGCCATCTAGGTGGGATGTCAGCCCGCAGAGCACACACGGCAACCACCGGCTCCAGCAGAACCCAGCTCCACTCCTCCCCCTCTCCACCTCACAGCGAGGGAGATGCCCATACTTACACTTTCATTCGTGTTGAGAGTGAAGTTGATGTCTGAAACCCGATCAAAAGAAACACTGTGAGCAAAATATAAGAATTGTTAATTGCCTATATGCTCCTACAAACAATATTCATTAAATTTTCTAAATTTAAACATTTACATTATCATTAAAATCTTGAGTAAAAAAAACAGACAAAATGGCCTTCTTGTATTAAAGGATGCTGCCTTCCTTAGTATTAAGACATGTGTACAGGATGGGCGGGCGGGGTGGAAGCTTTGAAACATAAGCCCCGAGGTACTGGAGAGCCTTCCTATGAAGGATTTATAACTTTCATGGAGACTGTAGCTTCAAGGACCACACTAATATAATCAAGAAAAAAATAGGAACTGAGAAAGAAGAACCAAGTCAAAACATGAAAAGGTGCAAAAATGTCAGGCCCTGGGCTTTCCCCAGGCATACCCAAATCCACTTACACACTGCACAGGTATCCTTGAGACCTTACACTCTAGGGCTAATCCAGAAAGACGGCAGGGAGGAAAAGAACTCAGCCATTTAAGCATCATTGTGAGCAGGTGGGGCTGTCTTATAATTTTTAAAAGACGTTCTAAACAATCATTATTCCAAGCACCAAGTCTGGAAGAGATTATCGATTCCTAACTAGCAATGCTTCAAAGGGGTCAGAGAGCTCAATGCAGAGCTGTGGCACGGAGACCTGCAGGTTCTGGGTGGGTCGGGGCTGATGTGCAACCTTGCGGAGTTGCTGCTCCTTCTGGACTGGGATGAGCCAATCCCTAAAGCAGCTGAGGGCCCTCACAATTGCTGTTTACAGCGGCACCTCCGCTTCCGTGCCAATACGATATGTTTATGGCAGACTGTGCTGTAAAAATATTTTAGCTTCTCACATACTGTAAACTGCAATTTGTAATAAACAACAGCCTCCACTGGCTGTAGTTCAACAAATTACTGGGAACTGACTGCTGCTAAGGCAGCACAGCAGACACCGGTGTTCACACACATGATCTGGGTCTCCCACGAAAGTTATCACCCAATATTCCAACCCACCACGGCAAGGTTTCTTCGCCTCTGTTCTCAACGGCCTGCAATACTCATCTCAAAAACATTGTTTATATACCGATCATCCCAAGGTCAGATGCTAGGCCACTGATCTTCATTTCTGTGAATCACCTATACAATTTCCTATTCACTATTTCTGCACATTACCTATAATTCCTACTCTGTGCTTCTCTTATCCTAACTAAAGAACGAGTGGTTCAAATGTCTGGCTCCTGCAAAAACCAAATTCTCTTACAATGAGTCCCCCACAGCAGAAAATACGTGCAGGGTAGAGCTGTTCCTGCCAACTTAATAATCTGCTAGAATACAATGCTCCATCGCACATTCTGTACATGCGCAAACCTCAAACTCAGTAATGACAGCACAGGGATTAACTGCTTAGAAGAGCAGAATGATGGTGTGTGTTCCTAAAAGGATGACCATCTAATAAAAATAATCCTCTCTCAAAGATGTCAAGCCCAACAGTGAATGCGTCTTTCCTTGGGGTGATACTTCACATCCCCATTACCCAGCCTGATGAGGGACATGCTGGAATTGAAGAGCTCCAGGGAGGGCAGGCTCCTCTCCACTCAGGAAAGCCCAAGAGTCCCAAGCATTCGGCACAGTCACACAAATGCCTCACAGACAACTACAGAAACAGGAAGGCATACTCACTTGCCAATGTCATCTTGATCTGCAAACTTCTCATCGTTGAAGCCAAACTGGTCAATAAAATTGGACGTCATTTGTTGCATCTGATAATCAGAAAAGGCCTGGCAACCCCAGGACCAGTGACAGTGATATAATGATTCTAATGACATTCTACATACTATTTGCCCATTTGTGTTCCAGAAATCATCTTATTTAAATAGCCACATGGCTGTAAAAGCTGGTGTGATTTTCTAAAAAAAAATCAAATAATTTCAGACACATTTTGCCAGACATAGGGAAATATCTGAAATTTGGTCCACAAATTGTTCTAATGCACATATTACTGTAAGAAACATTAAGTGACCACTCTGTCCTTTATTGTAAATAGTCTTTAGAGAGAGGTTTGGGTTAAGCCTGGTTTCAAGAAGTGATCAAGTAAATAGTCTGAAATTATGAGGTGTATCAATCACCTCTTGACACGACCAACTTTATCCTTAGATTCAACAAAGGCTGACCACCCTCCCTCCCTCCCTCCTTGCCACCTTCCCCGCCCAAATCCATCACATCAAGACAGCACCAGAGGGAAAAGGACTGATGAACACAATCATGAGCCTACCAACAAAATGTTCAGGGACAGTTCCTTTTCCAACGAAAGACTTAAAGCTGGGTCGGGTATGAGACAGAAGTAACTTCTATACTACCTACCTTATGAAGAGGGCAGACACTTTTAACCTGCATGTGAAATGACTTGAGAAAGCCTAAGGCACTAGAAGGCACCCGGAGGAGCCAACGTCCTCCCATGCATCATTATCTAGTAAGCAGCAGGCTCATGTGGGCTTGCTTAGTTGAAAATGGGGGAATGTTATAATGGACTCCACAAAAATGCTGATACTCACAGGCCCAAGGAAGCAATAAAGTCAGTGAGTATGCGATCACTATTCATCAGAAGGAACAGAGGAGGCTGCTATGGCTGAGACAGACTGGCTTCTCCCTGGGTCCTTAAGCAGAGGCCAGATTCCACTCTACAGAAATGCCTCTATCATTAATTCCTGGTGACTCATTCTGATGGCAGGGAATTATGGCATGGATAATCCAAATTGTAGGTAATTAAAAAATAAATCTTATATTTGGCTTTGGAAGGTATCTTCTGCTTAGGTCTGAAAAAAGCTGTATTTCGTTTGGCTAGATAGAACCCCAAACTCACTTTCCTCTCATGCAAACGCATGGCACACCAGCCACCCCCATCACTAGCACCTCCATGCTGTCCCCTTTCTGGCCTACAGAAACGACAGTACATGAGCACTTGGGGGCCAGGGGCTGGTGGGCAGCTGCGGCGGGACAATCATTCAAGATGTATCTGCAGAGGTGGCCTCAAAGGACGGCATGCATATGGGTGGGCTGCACCCAAGGCTGAGCTGTGGGAATCTTGTAGAGAGCACAAGAGGAGGGACGAGTTCTGAGTAATGGGCTGGGCGCTGGGCATATGCATGGAGAACAGGGCAGACAGCATTCACATTCATTGAAAAAGAGAAGCCGACTCCTCTGAATTGTAGCCTTATTGCTTATGAGGTAAAGTGGACGCTTGGTACCTCCACGGTGTGCTAAAGAACCATGAAGTCATTCTGCTGAGCAGGCCGCACAAACCAGGCTGAATTTATCTACAGACTACAAATTTGGTTGCTCAAGGTGACAGTCCATCCTACTTGTTTTGATGTTTTTTCCTTCTTCAATTTTTTTTGTACTGTTAGTGATATTATGATTCTTTTGGGTTTAACAGGGAAGAAATGTTTGCAAAAGTGCTTTTCCAAAAGTACTTTAAAATATTTCATAAACACATTGCAATTAGCAAATATCACACACACAGAGACATATATTCGCATGTGTGACTGGGACACTAGTAACCTTATGCGGAAAAAAAAAAAAGAATTACAGTTCTTGTTAGTTCTGGATCTGTCATATCTTCTAGGAATATATAAACTAGCAAAGAACTTGACATTTCAAGTCTGATTTTTACTAATAAAGCTACCAAAACTTTTAAACCTCCTGAGTAAAGACTTTTACTATATTCTATTATTCTATTCCAGAGTATATGAAAAGTGCTTTGAACTTTGAGAAACCAAATCTGGGAAGCACAAGGCTGTATACTTATTAAGAAAGCACATCTTTTTTTTTTTTTTTTTTTTTGCGGTACTAGGGATGGAACCTGGGGGAATTCTACCTCCAAGCTACAGCCCCAGCCCTATTTTTTTATTCTTTATTTGGAAATAGGGTCTAAGTTGCAGAGGGCCTCACTAAGCAGCTGAGGCTGGCCTCGAACCCAGATCCTCCGGTTCAGCCTCCCAAATGCTGGGATTACAAGCGTGTGCCACCATGCCCAGCTAAGAAAGCACATCTTCTAGTACTGTCATCCTAGTCAAGGTTGGGGACTGTTGAAGGACTGAGAAGTGAGCCAACGACTTTATGAATCAGATCTCTTAATAGTATTGCCACCCAGCCACAAAACAGGTAGCGACCTCATTTTGATTTGACTGCCTGCCTGCCATAAGCCTGTGTGTGGCGGGGGGTAGTAGAGGGGTCAGACCATCACGAGGACCATCTGCGGCACTGTCCTGAACACTCTAAACACTGCAAGAGAAGCCCGCTTCCTCCTGGGAAGGACTAGGAGAGCAGAGAGTCAAGCACTAGATGTCTGGAAATGAGAGAGGGCTAGGAGCACAACAAAATGGGCAGGGGCACGAAAGTTGGAGGCCACGAGGTAGCACAGTTTCCTTGCTAAACGACCTGCCCTGAGCTCTCTACACCTGGGGGCTTTGACTACAGAAGGCCCAACTTCAAACATGATGAGAAATTTAAGTTGATATCTATGACTATTCTGATTAGACTGGAGATTATGATGAAACTTTTTTTTTTTTTTTTTTTTTTTGTGGTACTGGGAATTGAACCCAGGGGCATTCTACCTCTGAACAACCTCCCCAGCCCTATTTTTCAGTCTTTACTTTGAAACAGGGTCTCACTAAGTTGCGGTGGGCCTTACTAAGTAGCTGAGGCTGACTGCGAACCCGGATCCTCCAGTCTCAGCCTCCCAAGTACTGGGATCACAAGCATGCGGTCACCACGCCTGGCTATGATGAAACTCTTAAAAAACTATCCTGGTCTTGCATTCTCTAAAAATAATTCTTTGGATAGTATTTTTTTTTCCTCCAAAATAACCCATGGTTTGTTGATAGTTAAAATATGCAAAGAAAAGTTTACTGGAAGCCTGCCAACCAGGAGAGAGAATTCTTTTTATTTCTAGCAGTGTGTAGGATGTAGGTAAACTTCACAAGGCTAGGAACTTGGTGAGGGCTGTTAGTAAACCAGCTTTATGACTGGATTGCTTCATATGTACATCAGCAGTCAGTCAGTCAAACAAACAAACGAGGAAGAAAATTTCCCAGAACAGACATGACCTTGGAACCAGGCAGACAAGTAAGGGGAATCTACTTTTTCAACGCCTAAAATGAACAATTCTACATTAAATCAGCAGTTGGGAATTGAGGGCTGGGGACAGAGCTCATTGGTACAGTGCTTGCTTAGCATACACAAGGTCGTGGGTCCAACCTCCAGCACCATTAAATACAAAAACAAAAAACCAGGCAGTTCTAAGTTTATCAGCAATTTACAAAAAGATGTTGAGAACGTAACATCCTTTTCAATGCTACAATTCAAGAGGAACAAAACCAGCTTGATGATGTACATGTGGAGCCTCGAGCTTCGGGCTAGAGTGGCGCGACGTGCGGCACGTGGGCTCCTGACAGTCCCACCTGACTACTCCAATACTGCCCAGCTGCTTCAGTGCGAGGGCAATACCAGGGAGCTCTGAGACAAGAGGGCTGCCTGTGGACACGAAGGCTCGCAATTCGCCATGGTGGGCCGCCTGGGTGGCCAGTGCTGCCTGAAAGCCAGGTGCTTCCTCTTCCGCAGGCACTGCTGCTTACCAACGCTCCTCATAGCCAGCCTCGGGAAGGTGGCTGCCAGAGGGCCGATGAGCCAAGAATCAACAGGGAGCCAGGTTCGGGTCTCGTTGGAAAAGGTGAACGCTAAGCTACCTTAGTATGAAAACCAAGCGACTGCTAAGCCCCACCAATACTGGAATATGACAGGCACGCAACTTGGAAACCAAAAGACAGGGCCAGCGTAAGCATCAGAAGCCTTGCCCAGGCTCTGGTAAATGATGAGAATTGGGGACAGAAAAAAGAAGCCACGCACCACTTAGTGCAGAGTGGGAAGGTGTCTCGTTAATTCTACTGTTACACCAAAGCAATTTACAGGCCAATTTTCCCAAATGAATAGCTGATCACTTGCTAAAGGGCTTCTATTTTTAGCTCCCAAACTTAATACCCAGCAGAAAAGTAAAATCATTTATTTTTCCAAGAACCACCAATGAATGAAAAATCTGTGCCTTTATTATTTATATCCTATTTTTGATTTTTTTTTTTACACAAAGATTAAAAGCAGCTGATAAATGTAGATTTGGGGGCAAGAGTAGAAGTGGCAATGAGTTACTTCTACTAAAACTTATTTTTATCTCATTATATGCCACTATAATCGAACTTAAGAGATATAAGAAACCTATCATTAATGGGGGAAGGATCATTTTAATAAGCCATTTGGCACGGGGTGCTGGTGAAAGTTCACTCTCACTTCTGCTATTCTTACCTACAGGTCTCTACTGCCTAAATCCACTTAAGGAACAACTCAAGGGGGTAAACGCTGCACAGCGTGCCCGCGTGACATCACTTGCTAATACTACATGGTTCCTTCAGTTCTCCTGCAAACTTACTTGATTCATTATTGACATCAGGTATGAAACATCCCCTGGACATACATCAGCATAAACCTACCTCTCGTGTACCCAACCTATTTTAAATGCTTCTGCCTAACTAGGAAATAAACTCAAATCACATTCTAGTGGATAATCTGACTCCAAGGTGATTCACAAAAGGCAACTAAACTAAGCATTTAAAAATGAAAACAAAGAGCAAAGCTTTAGGCATGACTCACTTGCTGCAAAGAGGAGTCCTGTGAGAAACCAGTTTCTTTAAAGTCAATTTCATCATCACTGGATGAATGAATATGGCAGGTTGTAACCTATATGCATAAAAATGTAAAAAACTATTTAACATAGAAAAGTTTTGGACATTTGAATCAGCATTTTTAATGGAAAAAAAATCACATTTAATTTTTCTCTCAATGTGTACCAGAAAAAAAAACCCCAAAAGTAACAGTCAGGTTGTTAAGCCCACCCAATCTGCAGGGGCACCTTCACTCCACTGGCCGCCGGTCCTGCTGCGGCCCACTTCTGTGACATCACTCCTCATTACTAGTATCACCAGAAAGCAGATGTAGAAAGGAGAACAGTTACTCCATTTAAGTGATTATTTTCATAATTATCACCAATTAAATGTTTACAAGGAGAAAGGCTGAAGTAATGGTGCAGATAAAAACACAAAATAGTTGATCCATGCCAGGCCTGTAGGGTGAAACTGCAATCCCTGGGGATTACTAATGAGTTACCAGAAAGTTCAGGTTTAAAAATAACCATTTCACTTAAAAGTCTTGAATTTCCTGTCCACACTAAGAAAAGTATTGCCCACAATCACTAGGTATCATTTCAGTCGAGTGCCCAGCTCATAAAAGACCCTAGATCTCCTGCCACTGAAAATGTGCTCCCGGCCCTCTGAAGATACAACCAATGCTCAGTAATTAAGAAAAACACAAGTGCTTGCTGATTAGTGATTAAGTGATTATTAATTCATAAATGTCACACAAAATTACGGGGAAATGTACTAACAACTAAAAATCAAGATATACAAATGACTAAATACAGCACTAATAATAGTAATTGCTATACAGATAGCAAGCAACAAATATAAGCAGTTTATAAATTCTAGAAATGAGTGTTACACTTCTGAGGTTAACTCAGACCGCATTCCCTATTTATCTTGACCTTTTCCGCAGGAGTGTTTCGGGCTGAGAACACTGTCCTTAGCAGAAGACCCAAGCAGCTGCCACCTGCCAATTCTTGAGGCTGTGCCTAAAGCCTCGAGTTACAGGACTGGCCGGCTTTGCTCTGGAAGCTGCTCCAACATTGGTTCAAGAAGCCTGCGGGTCTGTACGAGGTATGTTTTGTGAGGGTCTCAACAGATCACTGCTTGAGTAAGATTACTCTCTCTCCCTTTTGATCATCTTTGGTGAAGACACAAAGCCTAAGTGAAATTAAGTGATTCAATGTTTCCAGCCAGGTGTGGTGGCGCACACCTGTAACCCTAGTGGCTCAGGAGGCTGAGACAGGAGGATCGCAGGATTGAGGCAAGTCTCAGCAACAAAGCAAGGCTTTCAGCAATCTAGTGAGACCCTATTTCTAAAAAGAAGGGCTGAGGGTGTAGCTCAGAGGTGGAATGCCCTTGGCCTCATCCCCAGTACCACAACCCCCCACATACACAAAAACCTTCCTCCTCTCTATCCTCCCTGAGGAATAAAGCACTGTCATTTTAATTGTGAATCTGGCTTGATGAGATAGAGCTATCCAACATGGGGCACCTGCTTGGATCAACAGTGGCTGTAGTGAATGACTGGTGAGAAGATAGGTGGTTCGGGAAAGCTCACCTGTGCAATACTGCTTGGTCACGGCCCACCATCTTAGGGGGCAAATGTGTCAGAGTGGGTCTAGAGGAGCTCAGGCTGTTCAGCTAGAAAGCTACTGACATGTCATGCTAAGCTGGTGTGTGTTTTGTGTGTGTCTATGAAGATAATTCATAATGCAAGCTAGATGAATTCAACGAACTGAACCACAAAGGAAAAAAAAAAAAAAAGCACTGGGTGCTGCTAGCTGAGTCTTCATAATGTACAAACAGTATCTTCATACTTTTACCTTTTCCTACAAAATAAGTGTGTATCAGCTCACCATGACAAGAGAACCTTGTTGAACCACTACTATGTGCCAGACCTTGTACTCCCTCACATGTTCTAATTAAAGATTTTCCTAATGCAATCCTGGGAGATGTTTGCAATACTTTTCTCTAAGATAAACTGGTTTATTTAGCAAGTTACTATTACTAATAGCAACACAAGGTATACATGCCCTCAGGGTTGTTACTAGAGGGTGTGATTCTGATTCTACTTATACCGTTCTGGTGTGAAAGCATTAATAAAATGAGCTGAAAAGACTATTTAAATTTACCCATGGAGGAAACTTGCTAATCAGAATTCCAACCAACTCCTCACTCAGATCAGGAACTCAGCTTTACGTAGCTCTATCTTTCAAACATGTTCCTTTTGAGCAGCTCCACTCAGGCAGTGGCATCTTCCCTCTTCTTCTGCTAAACCATTGGCCATTAAGTGTCCTCCATCCACTGCTGCTCCGCAAGCCCACCTCCAGCTCAGGAGTGCAAGGCGCCACTGCCCTCCCCTGGGCTCACGCCGATCAACTCAGCAGCCATAGTCATCTTTCAAAAGTGTACATCAAATTATGTCACTTCTTAGTTCAAAACCTAGTGGTTTCTCATCTCACTAAGATCGAAAACCAAGGTGCTGACCGTAAGCTACCGGTCTGTGCACACCCTGGCTGTCAGTGCTCTCCGGCCTCGTGTCTTCCTATTTCCTACACACTGGGCCGTGCCACTCTGCTCTTCCGCCCTCCAAGTCTTACACTGCCTCCTCAGTGAGGTCTCCATCTGTCCACAGCACGCCCTAGCTCCCTCCCCGCATCTGCTCCTTAGCATTTACCACCCATAAAACACACACCACGTGCGGCTCACTCAGTTCTTTATCCATTTCCACTGACACAGGACTTTCGTCAGCCTTGTCTAGTACTCAAATTCTGTGCCTGGTGCATACTTGGCATTCAAAGATGTACTACTGAATTTATGCAACACCAATAAACTACTAAGCGAGCACACCTGCCAAGTTGGCTGTATTCTAAGTGCAGCACACTCTTTTTTTTTTTTTTGCGGTACTGGGGATTGAACTCAGAGGCATTCTACCTCCGAGCTATACCCCCAGCCCTATTTTTTATTCTTTATTTTGAAACCGGGTCTCAGTAAGTTGCAGAGTGCCTCACTAGGTAGCTGAGACTGGCCTCGAACCCGGATCCTCCTGTCTCAGCCTCCCGAATGCTGGGATTACAAGCGTGCGCCACCACGCCCGGCTTGCAGCACACTATTTATTGAAGGAGCTGTGACAAGAGCTTCATAGGCAGCACCTTCTTCCTCAAAGTACAGCTTTATTAATTGTTGCCAGAAGAAAACCCAACTAACAATTTTCTTTGCCTAGGTTGCCCAAGAAAACTCTAAGCATGATGTAACCATCAAAGTCTGTGTCTATCAGTGAGAAGAAATCAGTGTGGACTCACTGCAGACCCCCGACATGTGCCTACACTAGGGCTGGCGACACCTGTGGCTTCCATCCCACCTCCTGCATCCCGAGGCAATTTACACATGCGTGCTCCTGTCGCTCCATACCACCCCCATCCACTGCCTGTCTGCCTGGGAAAGGAGGGGCACCACTTTGAAAATGCATTTTCCCCACTGGAGAGAAAAGCAGAGGTTGAAACAAACTCAGTTTTCCAAAGTTAGTACAAAAGATTTCCCATATCATCCAACTCTATCTACATCCTTACTCATTTTTACAGTTTGGGGCTCAGTCAAAACCTAAGTCTCTGCATATAACTAGAACACCAAATTTTATTCCCAACATTTTTATGAAGGCAGTGCATGGATCTACTGTGCATTTATTTTGACAAAATGGGGTTGAAAAACTAAAGCTCAGAGCTCAATTAAAGTGTTGAGGTAGAAGCAACAAGGACTGGGGGCAAGCACAGCTTATCCTATGGAAAGTGCAAAAGTCCTTGGGCCGGGAGCCAGGAGAACAGGTAAGTGCTCAGTGGATAGAGGAGTGCACCCTTGCTGTGGAGAGGAAACCAAGAACAGGCCAGGGCAACACACCAACATACTACCTCAAGCTACACGCTTGACATGAACCCCAGAGAGGTATGCGAGCCATGCTAAAGCCAACTAAGCAAAGGAACAGCTCTCATCTCTGCTGGGGAAGGGCGCAGAGATGAGCAGTCAGCTGTCCACTGTCACCTCCAGTGATGACAATGTCAGGAAGTGCTGTCACCGAGACTGTGCCACATTCACGTGCGAGCACTCTGCCACTTTTCCAAAAGCAAGCAAGGCCCCCTGTATTTACACGTTTCTTTATAGCATGATTCACAATACTTTATTTTCCCTAGGACATGCTATCCAAGCCCACTGAGTATATTGCCTGAAAACACTGCAGAAGGAAAATGAAGAGCCTCAAGAGTGCAGTTAAAATCTCACTGCTATAGTTATCTGTAAACACTTGGAAGGTATGTAGCCCTCAAAACACTGCAAACTTCCACACCGGAAGGACTTACTACAAAATGGAGACGGTATTCAAGAAAGGCTCTAAGACCAAAGAATTAACGAGGTCTTGAGATTAACCTGAGAGTCTCGACCACCAGCAGAATTCTGGAATGGGGTCACTTCAATGGGAGGCCAGCAGTGTTTACAGGGCTCTGTGACTCTAACCACTTTGCCATACAGACCAACTTCTATTCCATTTCAATGCAGAGTATGTATGTAGTCCACATATGCTGCAAAGGAAAACTAAGCCTCACTCTGAGTGATAGACGGAGCTCACGATGACTTTCCTTCCAATATAGGTGTAAATGTCTGCAAGTGTCTGACTGAAAAGAGGCCTAACGTGTTCCGTGCTGCATGTTTAAACTCCTCTAGGGAGATATGCATAGTATTTACACAATCACAGGCAGCCGTACTGGCAACAGGTACAGGTACTGAGTGCCATCTGGACTACAGTGAAGTCTTCCATTACTACAGGATGCCTCACAAATGAAATGTGTTTGAAGCACTCAAGAGGTTTTTAAAAGCCTAATAACAAGTTTTACTGAAAATTTTCTACATCTACTTTTGAAGTAATCCAACAGAAATTTTTTTTTTTTTTTTTGCGATACTGGGGATGGAACCTGGGGGCATTCTACCTCTGAGCTACAGCCCCAGCCCTATTTTTTTTATTCTTTCTTTATTTTGAAACAGGGTCTCACTAAGTTGCAGAGGGCCTCACTAAGCAGCTGAGGTTGGCCGTGAACCTGGATCCTCCAGTCTCAGCCTCCCAAATGCTGGGATTACAAGCATGAGCCACCATGCCCGGCTTCCAACAGATAATTTTAAAAGAAGTTTCCCAAAGTCAGAAAATTCCTCAATATTCCTTTATACAGAAGAAACAAGAGAAAAAGTCCCCTTAAAGGAGCTCATATTCTTAACAAGACATAAGGGAGCCTCTAAAATTAAATGGTTAAATCTCACAGAATCGGGGAGGTCAATTTCAACACACAAAAAGACCTGATTATCTTGAAAACTAAGGTTGGGTGATATTTTAGGTATATAATGCAGCTTAAACCATTTTAACCAATTTGACTTCAATGGTAATATATTCATAAAAATAACTTAGCCTTTGCTTGATAATCCATAGCTATCAGTATGAATGTCAGTTTCTCTGCTGGGCTGAAACGTACAGAAATACTAACCTATTTTAATTAGATGATCTCATAAAACTCCCTTTCCGTAGTTATATTCATTTCATAATTCTCCCAACTCTTTATAGTTCCAAATCCTATCTTTTAGACCCACCTTTCAAGACTGGAAAAAGAAAACCAAATCTGTTAGCCCGTCTACCAAGTAGGAGGCAGGGGCCCCTGAAGGAGTGTGACACAGGACGACCCAGTGACTTCTGTGCAGTTCTTAGAGCTGCTTCCTGCTTGTTCTTAAGTTATGTTCTGAACAGATAAGGCTGCCAGATAATTGAACTGCTAATGTTCAAGTATTATCATATACGAGAAATTCAAGACTATAGCTGCTGAACTGTAGCTGAATTAATTAAATGCTGGAGAGCACTTTCTCTAAGTTAAGGGTACCACCTTGATTATCAGCTGGCATGTGCTCACCAAAAAAATAAAAAATAAATAAAAATGCTGTCCCCACCATTGAAAGCAAAAACAAAGCAATACTTACCTTGAAACTTAATGCACTAAAAAACCAAAAATACATTCCAAAGTCCAATATAATTAAAAAAAAAAAAATTACCAATGCCATTATTCCCAGGCTATAAGTATGGATTTTGTTAAAGATTTTAAAGCTGGAATTTTAAAGTCATCTACACACTTTTCCCAGACGGAGAATTTTCTAAAATGAGAGTAAATTAAACTCATTAACATTAGAAAACACCCACAGAAATACTTGGGATTTCTAACCGCCAGGGTTACCTGAGACACTGGGCACAAACTCCACATAATAAAAGGAAGGCAGAGGCTGTTACTGAGGTTCCTGGGGAGCAGGGCAAGGAGGGAATCAAGGGGAGCAGGAATCAGTGGGATTTTAGTACCTTTTTATCATCCAAGGCAGGTAATTAGGAGTTGATTAAACAAATTAGCAAGAATGTTGTGACAAAGATCTCTCTTTTGGGGAAAGAGACACTTACTAGCCAAATGGAAGATCTTTTCCATTTTCTGAATAAATGGGCAAAGGCTGAGGGCGCTTAAAAAATATAAAGTAACCTTGTAAAACCTACTAGATCTACCGTGTTCCTCTTGTTCGTTTCTCCTAAGGAGCTCGTGCAGAATGTCTCCCATCGCTCCCTGACTTCGTCGGGAAGATCTTCAGAGTGAGAAAAGGAGAAAAGCATTATCACCACGGTGACCCACGCAGACGACTGGAGTGGATGCTGCAGAGGCTCGCCTGCATCTTCAACGGCGAGCCCAGTGTTCTGAGAGGAGGGAGCCAGAAAACCTCAAACAGGCCCAATCCATGGACTTTCAGGAGCCTGGACCAGAGTAAGCCCTGCCCCACCAACACTGTAAGCCTGATTGGGCCAAGAGCCCAGACTTACCAAGTTTCTAACACTATCTTGGTAAAATGAAACCTGGAAATGTGTTTCCAACAAGTTTTTCTGGGAAAGTCAGTCTTTTCCCATGGTTAAGTAAGTTTAGGAAAGGCTGCAGTGACAGCTCCTCCACTATTCCTGAGATACGATGATGAGCATCTGACCAACAAAGGTCCCACAGAACCCTGCTTTGCCTCGTGAATGGCCCTGAGAGAACATCTCCTAGATGTATGTCCTCTGACCCCATATATAGACACATATGCAATGGGGAAATTCAATCTTCTAGAGCAGCTTTAAAGGAAAGGACACACAACTACTTCTGTGTGAAAATGAAGCCATGGCTGCAACTGTGGAGGCCTAATTACACTAAGCGGGTCATCTGACAATTCTGACTTTAAAATACCATGTGTGGTGCACATTCACACAGGGACACACCACACACCACCTAGCAGGCGCCTTCCACAAGAGAGACTGATTCAAAGAACTTAATCACATCACACAGCCATTTCTCATTAGCAAGGACATAAACTATGATGAGGAGCGGCCCAAAGAGGCTCATAGCACTCTCGAGAAGCAAAACTCCAGGTGGGCAAGCTCCAATTTTTCTTTCTGTCACTGGGTGACAGTGAGGCTTTCAGTGTGTATTCAACAGGTAAAGGCCTCATGAACAGACATTCTAAAGCGGTAACTAGAAGGATGCACTGGACAATGATTTTTTTTTGCGGTACTGGGGATTGAACTCAGGGGCATTCTACCTCCGAGCTACACCCCCAGCCCTATTTTTTATTCTTTATTTTGAAACCGAGTCTCAATAAGTTGCGGAGTGCCTCACTAGGTAGCTGAGGCTAGCCACGAACCCGGATCCTCCAGTCTCAGCCTCCCGAATGCTGGGATTACAAGTGTGCGCCACCACGCCCGGCTCTGGACGATGATTTTGAGCAAGCTAACGCTGAACAAACTCTGCTGCAGAGAGGTGACACTTTCTCCAGCTCGGGGAAGGACAGACTTGTGGCCTGGGTGCTCATGCAAATGGCACCCAGTTTCCTCCAAATGACTTTGATCTGATTAAATTTAAATGACAAAGAAGTTCTCTAGGAGACATAATCCCTTATTTTAGTGATAGAGATATTGAAGATATGCTGACAAATTCCTTAATATCCCAATTAAGAGCTGGATGTGGTGATAGAGACCAGCCTCAGCAACTTAGTAAGGCTCTCAGTAACTTAGTGAGGCCCTGTTTCAAAATAAAAAATAAAATAGGTCTGGGGATGTAGCTCAGAGGTAGAATGCCCCTGGGTTCAATCTCTAGTACCACCAGACCAAAAAAAAAATAATAATTAATTAAAGGAACTTAATCCACAAGTGAGATAGTGGCCTTCAGAAGATAAAAAAGACTTATAGTTCAAGTGGCTGTACTGCCAGGATATGAATACACAACCTCAAAATAGTCAAAAGAATAATTTAGTGAGCAATGCTCCACCTGAACAATGGATGACCCCAGTGTAGTAAAGTCGGTCAGCACTGTCTAAAAAGACAGCAGACATCTGAAAAGAGGAATACAGTCAAGAGCCGTAATCTGCAAAATATAAAGCAACTCTACAGACAACTATTAAAAATGCCACCCTTAAGCCCCTTCTCTGATCCAATACAAATATAAAATTGTACAAACAACTTACCTTTGATAAGCTGCTGTACTAACGTACTGTTGGGGCCCTTGTCAGTACTGTGCACGATACAGTTAGCTATCCTTGTGAGGTGTCCCATGTAACCATGCCGTCTTCCTCCCTCAGCCCTGACAAGAGAGAAAGGATAAATATTCATATTCCTGACAGGACAGATACTTGGTAAATACTGCGGACTTTAAGCAATCCTTCTGAAAATGGAGGCCACTGAGGAGGACGACAATGGACAGAAAAGGAGGAAGAAATAAAGGAACAGAGTGCCAGAATACCACCAAGTGGAAGACTGTTTACTCCAAGATCATAACGGCAGCCTCACTTAACAAAGTATACTCCAATGTCAAAAATAATCGTTAACTATCAATAACCTAGTGTGTGTGTGTGCACACGCCAGGGTGTATGCCAGAGCATGCGCGCGTGTTTCCAGGGATTGAACCCAGGGGGGCATTCTACCTCCAAACTACACGCCCTGTCCTATTTTATATTTTATTTTGAAATGGTCTTGAGTTGCCAAGGCTGGCCACAAACCTCCAATCCTCCTGTCTCAGTCTCCCAAGTACTGGGATTACAAGTGTGTGCCTCCATGCCTGGCTCCATGCCTGGCTAATAACCTAGTATCTTAAAACAAACAAACATTCATTGATGCCTAATGTTATTGTAACTTTTCTTTATGTCTTTTTGTAAAACTGTTTTTCAGACTTTAATCAGATTTTAGGAAACTGAGATGAGAATTCTGCTGGTTTGTTATCCTAAAACATTAGATTTTAGTCCTATCAATTGGTAATTATCTATCAATGGCATTTTTTTTTTTTTTTTTTGGTAGTACTGGAAGCGAATTCAGGGACATTCTACATCTGAGCCACACCTCCAGCCCTATTTAATTTTTTATTTTGAAACAAGGCCTAAGTTGCTAAGGCTGGCCATGAACCTATGATCCTCCTGTCTCAGCCTCCCAAGTACTGGGACTACAGGCATGTGCCACCACACCTGGCTCAATGTCATTTCTTAATTCAGAGGCTGGTCAATCTGTAACCTGGCCAGGAGAGGTAGTGAGCTTGCACTTGTCTTTACCGAGACAAAACTTTTCCTATCACTGTGATTTTTTTTTTTTTAATTGCAGGTAGCTGGATACAAATAAGAGATTTTTGCTTAATGGGAGAAAAACATTTTAGGAGTCACTAACAAAGGTTATAGGCTGGTGGCCCAGGGCTTCCAAGGAGCTTTAGGCTTCTGTCGCAAAGAAACACTCAAGCCGGGCATGGTGGCGCACGTTTGTAATCCCAATACTTGGGAGGCTGAGACAGGAGGATCGCAGGTTTGCAGCCAGTCTCAGCTACTAAGTGAGGAGAGATAGAATGGCCTGGATTCTATCTCCAGGACCACAAAATAAATAAATAAATAAATAAAAAGCTCTGTTTCAGAACCCCTCAGGGGTGGTGGAGTAATTCACCTGGCCTTCAGAGGATGAGCTCACAGAAGAGCAGACTGTAAAGGACACTTAGGCACTGGCCAGATCAGGAGATGGAGAGAGAACAGGAGGTCAGGAAGGGCACACAGGGGCTAAGATGGCAGCAGATATAAAGTATCAGATGCCAAATGGGCCACACACACAGTATCCCCAAAAGAGCACCATCTAGAGAAGTCTGAAGTCTACCAATACCAGACTCTTGCCTCGGCCATACAACTATATGCCAATTTCCCACACAGTGTCAAATCCAAACCCTATCAGTGCTTAACTTTAGAAATCGGACCTAGCAAAGTAAAGCTGACACCTCCCATAAGCCGCTCAGCTCTCCTGGGGACCACAGATGAATCTGAATGACAGATACATAACAGGAAAACCGCAGGGAAGGAACAGCCTTTAAGGGACACTGGGGTGATGGAAAACATTCTGTCTCGACTACGGTGGTAGTTACGTGACTTGATGCATGAGTCATTAATTCCTAGGACTGTACACCTGAAAAGGGAATTTTGTCATAGGAGAATTTTACCTAAATAAACTGGACTTAAAAACAAGTATAATCTCTTCAATAAATGGTACTAGAAAAATTGGCTAGTCATATGCAGAAGAAAACTAGATGTCTCTTTCTCACCATATAATCAAATCAACTCAAAATGTATCAAAGACCTAAGATTTTTAGGTAAGACCCTCCCCCCCAAAGCACTAACAACAAAAGAAATAAAAGACAGAGGATTAAATCAAGTGAAGAAGAATCTTCTGCACAGCAAAGGAAGCAAACAATAAAGAGACAACCAGCAGAATGGGGGGAAATGTTTACAAACTGTATATCCAGAACATTTAAGGAACAGCAAAAAACAAAACAGAAACAAAAATAACCCCCCAATCCAAAATAATCTGGTAAAATGGGACTGGAAATGTAGCTGAGTGGTGATTGTCTGGTACAGGTGAGGCCTGTGTTCAGTCCCTTGTCCTAAAAACAGAGGGAGGCACAGGGGAGGGGATAATCTCAACAGACATACAAATGGCCAACAGGCTCTAGTTTGGTGGTGCATGCCTATTATAATCCCAGTACTTGGGAAGCCAAGAAGAAGGACTGAAGGTTTGAAGCCAGCCTCAGCAACTTAGCAAGATCTTGCTTCAAAATAAAAAATAAAATAGGCCTGGGGGTGTAGAGGTAGAACATGTCTGGGTTTAATCCTTATCATGTGTGTGTGTTTGCACATGCATACACACACACACACACACACACACACGGCCAACAGATAAATGTGGGGGGGGGGAGTTCAATTTCACTCATCACCAGGAAAATGAAAATCAAAATCAGAATGAAGCCAGGTGTGGTGGGACATGCCTGTAATCCCAGTACTCAAGAGTCTGAGGCAGGAGGATCATAGGTTTGAAACCCAGCAACTAAGCCCTTTTTATTTTTACCTGTGTGCCACCAAGCTGGCTTTTAAGTATCTTAAAATGACAAGACGAGGAGTTTAAAGATTCCCAATACAAATAAGTTCTACTTACCCTGATGTGATGTTTATACATTGCATGTGTGTGTGTATTTATACTCACAATATACAAACATACATATCCATATATATGTATATATCAAATTATCACATGGCAAACCATTAATGCGTACAACTATGTGTCAACTTAAAAAATACAAGACACAAGAAGCACATTTGCAAATGCTTCAGAAATCTCCTCCATGTCACAGATCTCCTCTCTCGGGGGTGGCTGAGAGCTCCCAGTGGATGAGGCTGAATGCCTGTCACAGACACTATCACTACGAAAAAGTCCTATACAACAGAGCTACTCCCATTATCAATGAATGCTTCATACAACATTGTCAATCAGCTAACAAACTCTAGAAAGAAAACCTTAAGCATTATCTGCCTTTAGTTCCATGCATTCAGCAACCTTTCTGTACACTGAAAACATGAACCTAATACATTCTGTTCTGAGCAGGGGAGAGCCTACAGATAAGCTAAGACATCATCAGGAAGACAACATCACAACTCTTTATTCAACTCCACACTATTTTCAGAAAAACACCCTTTCGAAAAGGACCAGGAAGTTCCAAAGGCAACACAGAGTTTTCTCAAGACAAGGAGAAAGTGGGTCAAAAAATACATTATTAAGCCTGGCGTGGTGGCCTAAACTTGTAATCTCTGTATTTGGCAGGCTGAGACAGGAGGATAGCAGGTTTGAAGACAGCCTCAGCAAGTAGTGACACTCTCATCAATCTAGTTAGACCCTGTTTCAAAAAATAAAATTAAAATAGGGATGGGGGTGTAGCTTGGAGGTAGAATGCCCCTGGGTTCAATCCCTGGTACCACACACACACACACACAAATATTAGAATGATACCTGTTATGATGTAACTTATTTTCATTTTTCTATAACTAGGACAAAAGGGCTGAGGTACTTTCTGCAAATTTTAAATAAAACTGAATTCTTTTTTAAAATAATTTACTTACTGTTTCTTCTCATTCACTTCCCAGGCTTCAAGTATTCGTTCTATTAATTGACATTTTTGAAAAAGCTGAAAAAGAAAAAATATTCCAGTTAACATTTATACAAATTGTCAGAACATTAAAACCAAAGTACAATGAAGCCCTACTTGAACAGAATAGTAAGTAGTATGGGTAACCCAGCGAGCTTAACATGGACAGAAGTGAGTGGCCAGCCCAAATGCACCATGGAGAGAGGATTCTTCCAGACTCTTAGAATACTCCAGGGACCCACAGGACCCACATCCAGTGTCCAGTGGGCCAAAGGGAGCTGCTGACCTCAGGCAGAGCTGGGATCTATTAGTTGGGAAAATTCAGTGAAATGCAGTCAGAAGCACAGAGCCTGACCAAAAGTAAAATGGAAGGAAAAGTATCCCTTAGCCAGGCATGGTGCTACACACCTATAATGCCAGTACTTGGGAGGCTGAGACAGGAGGGTTGCAGGTTTGAGAGCAGCCTGAGCAATGTAGCCAGACTCTCAACAACCTATCGAGACCCTGTTTCAAAATAAAGAATAAAAAGGGCTCGGGGAGTAGCTCAGAGGCAGAATACACCTGGTTTCAATCCCCAGTAAAACACACACACGTATCTTTTGACAAAAACTTACAATTCGAATACAAAGCAAGGCATGTACTTCTAAAGAGGCGAGTGAGTGACACTTTTGTGCACTAGCCCCAGGCCCGCCTGGACACATCCTGTGGGCCAGCACAGGCTGCTGTGAGTGGTGACGCTGGAACGGGCAACACCAATTTCCTTCCGTCACCACTCATCTTCCCCATCTATACAGTTACTGCGAGCTAGAAAATCTTGTGAAACCACAGACTTCAGAACAAGGAATCTGGGGACTGATATACTAAAATAACCTCCCATTTTAAAGTAAACAGATGCAAGAAAAGTCTGTCAACAAATGCAATCAAACCCCCAAACTTGAACCGGGTGTTGGCGCACACCTGTAATCCCAGTACTCAGGAGGCTGAGATAGGAGGATCGCAGGTTTGAGGGCAGCCTCAGCAAGTAGTGAGACTAATCAACCTAGTGAGATCCTATTTCAAAAATAAAAACGAAATAGGGCTAGGAGTATAGTTCGGAGGTAGAATGCCCCTTGGTTCAGTCATCAATACCACCACCACCAAAAACATCATCAAACTTTCATCAGGCAATTAGCATCAGAAACTAAACTGTCACACCAATCAAATGTTAAAAAATTTTCCCTGAAGTATTTAAATTTCTATGGTTCTTTTAATCTCCAAAAGATGTATATTCAAGCCTCTAAATTTTACCAAAGAACCAGGCTATACAAACACACATACTTGGGGTGTACTACCTTTGAGCTATACCCCTAACCCTATTTTATATTTTGAAACAGGGTCTCACTAAGGTACTAAGGGCCTCGCTAAGTTGCTGAGGCTGGCCTTGAACCTGCAATCCTCCTATCTCTGCCTCCTACAGGGGTGAACCACCACACCCGGCTGCACTTACAGATTCTTTTTTTTTGCGATACTGGGGATTGAACTCAGGGGCATTCTACCTTTGAGCTACACCCCCAGACCTATTTTTTATTCTTTATTTTGAAACCGGGTCTCACTAAGTTGCAGAGTGCCTCACTAGGTAGCTGAGGCTGGCCATGAACCTGGATCCTCCAGTCTCAGCCTCCCAAATGCTGGAATTACAAGCGTGCGCCACCACGCCCGGCTTACTTACAGATATTTTAAAAGTCAGTTCATTTAATTGTTATTTGTCCAGCATTTGACTACAGAATCACTGATTAAAAGAACAATGAATACTTGGCAGTTAAATTTTAGGATTCTGAAATATCATTTAATCTGTCCTTAAACCTCAATTCATCCCATACTGAACTAGAAAACTGCTATAACCAGGAGACAGTGGAAGCAAAACAAGACCAAATAAGCTTACATGTTTCAATAATAAATTGTCACCAGTAGAGTCTTGATCAGTAATTGTGCCATTTTCTGTGTTTTCAAAAGGACTGGCAAGAATCAGTGCAATACAAATTTCCACTTGTGTATGCAAAAAGTTATTCCACGTATATTTGAAGAACATGTCCTACAAAAGAAAAAGTATTTTCTTTTCCTCAGTTACTGTGTTTAAGCCACTTTAGTACATTTACAGAACAGTGATTTAATAAAGTTAAAAAGGATATGTTCCTCACCGTCCAATAGGACTAATTAAAAGGAACATGGGTTTATTTTAAAAGGAGTTACACATACCACTTAGCAGCCTAAACAACTTATTTGCTCATTTAGCATGCCAGATTCTGCATGGAATACAGAGGAAGCCAACAATAAATGGACAAAGAAAAGACAGGAGTATGTTTCTCAAAGAGAAAGGAAGTATCTTTTTCAAAGCAAATAATGCAAACATTAAGTTCAGTTAATATTCAAAGAAATAAATTTGTAAGAATTTCATTTTGATCCAACAAATATTTACTGAAGGCTTTTGTGCAGAGCCTTGAGCTAGGTGCAATGTAAGAGACAGGTAGATACGACAGGGTCCTCACAGTTTCACCAGGAACAGCCACTCTGGCATGGGAAAACAAACGAGCAGGAGTGGGGGGAAACGCAAAAGTCCTGGAAGTACAAGGGTTTCCAAGATGTTCTCTGACAGTAGTGTCAGAGAAGATAAAGGCATCATGAAAAGGAGAGGCCACTTTTAGAAGTACAAAATGCATAATGTGTGTATTTAGGATGTGGTTGAGTCTGATTATCTCATCTCATAGGAAAACGTAAGGATGGATGACCCACCTAGAAGTCTCACCAAATTTATCAATACTCAAAAGAAGCTCTAACGATTAAGAATAAATTAGCAAGCCGGCGTGGTGGCGCACGCTTGTAATCCCAGCATTCGGGAGGCTGAGACCGGAGGATCCGGGTTCGCGGCCAGCCTCAGCTACCTAGTGAGGAACTCTGCAACTTAGTGAGACTCGGTTTCAAAATAAAGAATAAAAAATAGGGCTGGGGGTGTAGCTCGGAGGTAGAATGCCCCTGAGTTCAATCCCCAGTACCACACACACACAAAAAAGAATAAATTAGCAATAGTTGTATATGTTCATTAGTAAGATTAAAAGGACCGGCAACTTCCAGAGTCCTGAAAGCAGGGGCAGAAAGGTCTATTCCTGGGGTTTATATCCCAGTAAGAGGGGAGGGCAAGAACTGTGTCTCCAGAGGTCAGTGCCTACGGTACTGAGGAAAACTGTAATCCTCTAAGTTTTCACCTTTGAACAAATAGTTTCTGCTTTATATGATCTAGATTGCTATGCCTGTGCCAGCTAGAAGTTGAAATGTAACTAAAAACACCTCCATGGGGCGGGAAGCACAGTAGCCTGGCTGATGGCATGTATGCACTTGAAACTGAGTGAGCTGCCCGCACTGCTCAGTACCCATGTTCGCCTTTCTGGGCATGAGCTGAAAACAGGTTCTGTCTCAGACACAGGGTTTCCATACCCAGTCACATGTGGAAGTGTATATAAGGCACATGTTATAATGTCTATCACGTAAGGAGCAAACCCATCCTTTGAGACACCCCCAAACCTCCCAAATGTATGATGGTGAAGCCTGCTAAGTGTCACCCCTCGCGACCCTGTGCTGCGGGTGGCAGAAGGGACGCAGTCTCACAGCCAGCAGGCAGCCTTTGTGTGAGACTTTGTTTCGCAGGAAAATGCCTGTCTAGTCATCACTGAAATGGTCTATCACAGTTCTGTACACGTAGCAATAGTAAGCAACTCCTGAACAATTATCAGCATCCAAAATTTATGATAAATGTGAAGAAAAAGCTATGCAAAGTACTGCTTATGTGCAGACCAAGAACATCACTGCCACTTCTTTTCAAGGTGGAGTTAGGTATCCACGAACTGTCTGTGGCGGGGACCTCACCAATATAACGCCGATGCTGTTCAGCTCCATAAGGTCCCCATTTATACTGCTGGTGTTGGTTTGAAGCAGGCTGGATATCAACCGAATCACATTCAACCGGGTATTGCCCACGGGAGGATCCAGTACACCCCATGTAGTCTTCATCACACTTTTCTGAGGACGAGAAAGCTTTCCAATTAAATTCAGTTAAAGAAACAAACAAGCAAAAGTTGTGTGTGTTGAGACACACATAGATTAACTAATCCCACAAACAATCTGAGCTGAACTCCATGCCACGGAGTGCAAGGGATGTGGGAGAACTGGTGCAGAGCAGAACTCTCACAGAACCCAACTCCCACCTGACTCCAAAGCACAGCCCTTACCATCACCCACACTTACGCCCCAACCTGAGTGGCACGGGGGCAAGGGAAGAACACCCACAGACTGCGGACACCCTCTCCTGCAGGTCTCTACTGGGTCCACACACTGGAAACCTACCACCCAAGCCATGTCCTTTCCAGGCTGTACACTTATACTTCAACCTACTATTTCTTTCTTTCCTTTTTGCATTCTACCTCTGGACTACACCCTCAGCCCTTCTTTCTGAAACAGGGTCTTGATAAGGTCCTGAGGACCTTACTGAGTTGCAGACGCTGGCCCTCAACCTGCGATCTTCCGGTCTTGGCCTCCCAAGTCAACCATACAAGGTCATTTGTTCACCAGACCCATTCTCAACAAGAAAATAAAATTCCAAGGATCAGAGCCTGAAAGAGTAAACTCACCTCAAAAATAAGAAAGGACAAGGCTACAAGAAAAATGCTGAGTTTACCAAGCAGGTAAGTATCTTAATTCTAATTCTACCTCATCACCAAATTAGACAATACATGTAGATGAGGAACTAGTTAAAAGCAATAAAAACAACCGCAGTGTACCTGTGTACGCATTTTACACATGCTGATGACACCAGTCCTGTTCCTCCCAAGGCTCATGTACTTTCAATGACGACATCACACAAATGACTGGTTACTGGCCACACTGAGGAAAGCTTGCCTACCTTGGGTGGCTCAAGCAGGAGTTCATGAAAAGATCCAAGTCTCCCTCTGATAGCTTCCAGAACACTCTTGTTGACCGAACAAGCTGAATGACTCATACCTGGTGGGCAGATCTCTATATGGCCCTCAAATCTTGAAACAAAGCAAGAGAACTTTAGTTATTATAATTTAGGAATAAATCACTCACAGTGCTCCGTGTCAATCACTCAGGCATGCACTCAATGATCACATAACTAGATAAATGATGATTGCATCAACATTTCTGGCCCCAAGAAAGGAAAGAAAAAGAATATAATAAAACAGAAGTGGTTAGCCGGGCGTGGTGGCGCACGCTTGTAATCCCAGCATTCGGGAGGCTGAGACCGGAGGATCTGGGTTCGCGGCCAGCCTCAGCTACCTAGTGAGGCACTCCGCAACTTAGTGAGACTCAGTTTCAAAATAAAGAATAAAAAATAGGGCTGGGGGTATAGCTCGGAGGTAGAATGCCCCTAAGTTCAATCCCCACTACCGCAAAAAAACAAAAACAAAAACAAAAAAACAGAAGTGGTATAAGAAAGCTTTGATGGGGTCAGTCAACGTGACCTGAAATCCAAAAAGGGTTACAGAATGTAGTGAGAAATTATATTTGATTTCGCCACATTCTCCAAACCACCTAACTCCTTGTAACTATTATACTAATAGCAGGTCTCTGGCCAGAAAATTTGGAAAGCAAATGGAGACTTGATCCCTGAATTATAGGGCACATTACACTGTCTGCCAGTTTGGGATGTTAACAATAAACATCCTGTACTTGTTCCATGAAGTTATTCTTGGTAATCTACACTGTTTCCTATTTAAAAGGTTTAAACTAGACAAGCGAGGTGGCATATGCTTATAATCCCAGTACTTGGGAGGCTGAGACAGGAGGATTCGGGTTCACAGCCAGCCTCGGCTACTTAGTGAGGCACTCTGCAACTAGTGAGACCTTGTTTCAAAATAAAGAGTAAATAGGGCTAAGGTGTAGCTTGGAGGTAGAATGCCGCGGGGTTCAATCTCTGGTACCACACAAGAAAATAAATAAAAGGTTTAAATTATTCTTCAACAAAAAACTCAACCTTGCCGGGCGTGGTGGCGCACGCTTGTAATCCCAGCATTCGGGAGGCTGAGACTGGAGGATCCGGGTTCGAGG
>PVLC010009326.1:0-54477 GCA_004027655.1 Graphiurus murinus | reverse complement strand
CACATGATGTACCTACACAATCATATCAAGGTCACTCACTGAAGTGAACCTTAGGGGGAGGGAGGGGGAGGGAATGGGGAGGGAATCGGGGAAGGGGTCAAATGAGAATTGTGTGCAAATATGTTGTTAACAATTTGTACTTAACAAAGATGTATGCTATATTGCACGAGTTACTACAATAAAAAATTAAAAAAAAAAAGAAAACTATAAAATTTACACATAAGCCAGCCATGGTGGCACACCCTTGTAATCCTAGCACTTGGGAGGCTGAGACAGGAGGATGGCAAGTTTGCGACCAGCCTCAGCAACTTAGTAAGGTCCTCAGCAACTTAGCAAGACCCTGTTCCCAAATAAAATAGGTCTAGGGGTATAGTCCAGAGGTAGAAGGCTCTGGGTTCCATCCCCAGTACCACACACACACACACACACACAGACACACACACACACACACAAAATTACACATAAAAAGTTTGAATAGATAATATATAAGGTAGTGTGTCCCCTACAAACAAATGATTGTTTCTAAATGAGTTATTCTATGCTTTGAGGACATAGATTCCTTGTTGAGGACAGACTATTTTGCAGGCATCCACAGTAGCATTGTACTTTTAGATCCGCTGACTGAGAAAATACATTATGAAAAAAATTACTACTTAAATGAAATATAAATTTATTTGTCTCATGTGATCATAAGCAGTTCAGGGCTGGAATTGTGGCTTCCCAAATATCAGGTGCCCAGGTCCCTTTGATCTTGTGACTGTGCAATTCTCAAGTTGCCACTTCCTCCTCCTCAGGATCCAAGACAATTGCTTCAGTTCCAGCACCACATCCTCATTCCAGCCAGCAGAAAAGAAGAAAAAGGGCTATTCTCCCCCTTTACACTTACATGAATATTAGCACCAGACTAACCAGCTTCCACCTGTGGCTACCAGTTACTAGCTATGTGACCTAGAGATGAGTTATTTGATCTCTGTAAACATTCGTTCTGTAAACAGAAGCAGACACAACACTTCTGCTCACATTCTACTGACCAGGATTTAGTTGCAGAGGATGCATTGGACTGCAGAGGATGCTAGAAGTGCACTCTTTATTCTGGATAGTAAAAAAAGTGTCTAGTACCTACTATGGAAAAGGAGAGAATGGAGTTTGGAAAGCTACAGATCTCTGCCACACTCTTTTTCTCAGAATATGTAGTTTATTGATGAGAACAATATTTTCATATTTTGTAAAAACAAAGGTAAACATATATTCAAGACAGGTTAATATTTTAATCTATAGACAATGCTTAGTTGAACATGTGAATTTGAGAATCTGGTCCCAAACTGGTCTCAGTGGAAAGCTGCCCTGAGCTCCAAGGCAGTCTGGATGATGTTAGGTTGGAAAGGTTTCTCGGAGGAGATGAGCTGGGCCTGGAAGAATGTGCAAGATTGTGAAATAGATGGGGAAGGGCAACTGAGACCAAATTTGACAGCAAAGGCGGGAGCCAAGCAGGGTAGTTTGGCTGGAGCAGAAGGCATGTGGAAGTACTTTACAAACCAAAAACAGGATGAATGTCATTTTTATCACAGAGAAAAGTATTGGGAGGTAAGGTTAAAGAAGGCTAAAAAGCTATAGAACACTGGAAAGCTAAAGCAAGGTGCTTGATATTCTGGCTTCACCAGTTACTAAATGTGTGGCCTCAGGCCCAGTAGTTAACCTCTGAACTCCGGCCTCCTCATCTGTGAAATGTGGGTAATAATAAGCACCTAATAGGGTCGTTTTGAGGTTGAATACTAACATGTAGTCAGCATTCGATAAATACTAGCTATTAAGAAAAGCTCTAAGCCGGGCGTGGTGGCGCACGCTTGTAATCCCAGCATTCGGGAGGCTGAGACCAGAGGATCCGGGTTGGCGGCCAGCCTCAGCTACCTAGTGAGGCACTCCGCAACTTAGTGAGACTCGGTTTCAAAATAAAGAATAAAAAATAGGGCTGGGGGTATAGCTCGGAGATAGAATGCCCCTGAGTTCAATCCCCAGTACCGCAAAAAAAAAAAAAAAAAAAGAAAAAGAAAAAGAAAAGCTCTGAGCAGTCAAATAAATAACATGGTAATTTTTTAAGAGTTAATAGCAATCTGGTAGCCAGGGTAGGAGTGAAAGGAAAAATCTAAAGGTAGACAGAGTAGAGTAATAGCTAGTAATCTAGTGTAGCTGATACATAGGACTTTGCATTTTATGCTTTAGACAAAGAAAAACTCTAGTTGGCAGTAGAACTATTGAAGGCAGGGATATCAGGATTCCTGCCAGAGTCCAGTCCCAGGGATGAGGGCCTGAATTAAGACAGTAGCTGTGAGGATGGACAAAAATATCTGGCTATGAAAGGAATTTGGTAAATGACTGCAGACAGGGGATGAAGAAAGAAGAAGAAAAGTTCTGGTTTGGGTGACTGACTGACCAGCAGCATTACTAATCAAAATAAGAAAGTGAAAATGAAGAAATGGAGGTCAGGTAGGGGAGAGGCAGGGAAATCCAGAAGATGAAGATGTCCAACAGAATTGGATATACAGGGTTGGCATCAAAAGTGGTGTCTGGCCGGGCGTGGTGGCGCACGCTTGTAATCTCAGCATTCGGGAGGCTGAGACCGGAGGATCCGGGTTCGCGGCCAGCCTCAGCTACCTAGTGAGGCACTCCGCAAGTTAGTGAGACTCGGTTTCAAAATAAAGAATAAAAAAAAAAATAGGGCTGGGGGTGTAGCTTGGAGGTAGAATGCCCCTGAGTTCAATCCCCAGTACCGCAAAAAAAAAAAAAAAGTGGTGTCCGAATTAGAGTGAAGACTTGAAAGTCCCATCAGATGGAGGTAGCTGAAGCTGTAGGAGCAAAAGAAGACCTCACCCAGAGAAATACTACAGAAGGAAATCCTAAAAAAGGTCAATACTTTCATGAGAAAAGAAAGAGAGAAGCCAGAAGAGGGGAATAAGAATGAAAGATGGGAGAACTGGAAGACAGTGGTGTCAAAGAAGCCAAGAGAAGGGGGGAAGGCTCATTAGCGTCTTTAAGCTACTGTAAGTTTGCAGACTGGGTCAAATGCCTGTAATGGTTAGCAAACTGCTCAAACATTAAGTGGCATGTTATGGAGTGGTTGTCAGAAAGCTCACGCTAGAATTATACAGGAAAGGATTAGCTGGCTCCAGGAATGCTCATCTCCTGATGGAATGAGGAGTAGCTCATGCTAAAAACCTGCAGCAACTTAGGGAAATTTCCCCTGAACAGAGCTTTGCCAAAATGTTCAGAATATGGGAAGAATTTCTGATGTCCCCTGTGTACCTCTACCTCTGTACCTCTCTGTACCTCTGTGTATGGGTTGGGGTGGGGGAGTGTGTGACTGCTTGCCTCTCTCTCTCTCTCTCTCTCTTTCTCTCCCTCCCACCCTCCCTCCCCCCCCCCACCTGCAGTAGACCAAAGGTCTAGAACGGTGAAAGCAGAAGGTGCCAGCACAAGCAGATTCAATCTTCTTTCCTGTCTTAGTCCCTGCTATACTGTGAACTTCTTGAGACTTATCCTCAACATCTAGGACTGCACTTGAACATGGCAATCACTCATGCTTGTTGAATAAAAAGCCAAAAGCAAATAAGATAACCAGCAAACAAGAGAAATAAGTGCTGGAGGACATAAGTAAATAAAGTGGTTGGAGCTCTTGGATTCAGACTCAGATCTTAGTAGGGCATTAGGCTCTGCTACTTCTGACCTGTCTGTAACTATGGGCAAGTTCCTTAAAATATACAATAAGAATTACATTACAACCCACCCTAAAGATAGTGCCTGCCTAAATGATGATACATGTAATATATTTTGCAAAAATACTTATTACTCAAATTCTCTGGAAGTCTGAACTGAGAACAGTATATAGAAAAAAATTTAAAGAAGTTTACCACTATCAACGCCAGCCATTAATGTTTATTGCAAGCAGGAATTACACAGCCACAACACAACAAAACCATGAAAATATAAAAGCTACCTTTCATGGAAATGCTAAAGATTTCAGAGAAATTAAATGAGACTTAAGCAATGATTAGCATCCACCATACAAACCAATTGGTCCCTCCTTAAAAACATACCTGTTAAAGAATAAAAAGCTCTCGGTCACAGTTGTCACCTCTGTTACGAAACCAAAGCTTCTACTATATGCATTTGGCAAAAAAGAAAAAGTGTTCTTCTATGATGCAATATTTACTATTTGGGGGGAAATAAAAAGTAGCCCCTCTAAATCGTACTTACAAATTCTTCTTCTGTAATATCTGGTGGCTCTGAAACAAGATAAAATATTACATTATCTCACTCAAATCTCATTTCCTTTTAGCGTAAATGAAACAATCTGAGAGCACCTAGCCCTACCCTATACATGGGCAAGCTCAATACATTTTTAGTCCTCTGTTCCTTCTCTGCACATGGATTGAATTTTAAGTTGGAATTCAAGGTGGAAGTGGGGCGGGAAGGCCTCTGGAATCCAGGTTGGTCACTAATTCACTGTGACCCTGGAGTTAACCTTAATCGATGGAGGCCTCCATCGCTCCAGCTACAAAATGGAAAATGAAGCAAGATAAAGCAACTTGGTGCCAAGGTAAATGGGTGGCGGGAAGGTGGGAGAACTCGTAACAAAAAGCAGTAAGAGGGCAATGAAGCCAGCGTTTCGGGTGTCTGGAAGAGGGGACGCCCGGGCAAGAAGTGAAATCCAGAGGTGCGTGGGCGCGGCGCAGCTGGACGCCAGGCCGGCCACCTACCCGCGGTGAGCCTCTTCTCCCGCATACCGCCGCCCGAGCCGGGCGCCCAGGCTGTCAAGGCTTCACCCGGCTCCGCTGGGGCGCCTGAGAGCGACCCGAGGGCCGCGCGGCGCCCCCGTTGCTATGGAGCCGGGACAATACGGGCGCGGGCCGTCACGCGCCTTCGGGGCCGGGCCGACACTAGCCCAGCACCGCAGCCACCCCGGAGGGGACCTGGAGACGTCCTCGCCCTTGAAGACCAAACAAGACGTTACCGTGGCGACCGCGGCTCGGGCCGGTGCTCCTCCAACAAGCTTCTGCCCGCACTGGCCACTGGCCCCAGAGATTTGGTATCCACCCCCCATCACCACCACCACCACCACCTCCCTCAGGAACCAGGGGAAGCGGTGGGGCTCAGGAGGTTTCTTGATGCAGCAGCAGCATTCCGCACCCAGCTCTTGATCTGAACTGCCTGTAGAAAAGTTAAATATCCATGGCCTTTGGGAACCAGATCTACACACACACACACACACACACACACACACACACACACACACACACGTTTTCTCCAGTCAGGATTGTTGCATTTTCAAAATATGGAAGCTTTAGAAACTACCTAAGGAGACTGTTGAAGAGAAGACAATACACTGAGATTACCTAGCGTGGTGTGTTAAGGCTGGGGTGGGGATATGGTGGAAAAGTTTAAGTATGGAAAGTGAAATTTGAAAACAGTAATATTCAATAGAAAAACGTTTTCAGAAAAGTGGCTAACTCAAATGTCCAGCCCAGACCTCACCCCTTGAGCCTAAAGAAACCCCAAATACAATTTCTTGCTCTACACTGCAATGCTTCCAATGCAAATGTCTAAAAGAAAACATGTCTTCCCATCTCTTATCTTTTGAGATTCATCTTCCAATAAATATCTCATAATCACTAAGTAGTATCTTCATCTACAAGTGACTCAAGCCAGAAGCCTGGGAGTTTCCACCCTAAAACATTGCCTCCAAACCCCATATTCATCGTGCACTGACTGGATCCTGCCAATTCTACCTTAAAGTATTTCTGGAATCTAGAATCTCCACTCCCACTAGCAATCACAGCCTTAGTACAGACATCCATCTGGACTATTGTAAAAGCTTCCTAATTTGTCTCTTCCAGCCTCTGCTTCCAGTGCTAAATCCATTCTCCATGCTGAAAGCAAAATCATCTAAATACAAATCTGACCTACTTAAAACCTTCAATGACTCCACATTTGCCTCCTGGGGGTAGGGGACACTCAGGGATGACCAGGGAAGCCAGGTATGCAAATGCTTAAGCAAGGAATACGAATGGGTGCTTATATTGCAAGAAAGCACAACACCTGCCTGGTTATATTGCTTTTTCAATACGACATAGGAAAAGCTAAAAGTAAAATAAAGCACTGCCTTGGCCAGGCAAAATCAGGGGGCCAAATAAAATCAAGTGCAAGCAGTAGAACAGAGCAGAGGTAAGGAGAGCTGTGGGGGTCTTGTAGGTCCTGGCAAGGACTCTGGCTTTCGAGTTAAAGGTGAGCCCCAGGAGAGTTTGAACAGAGAAGTGTCATGTTTTTACTTTCATATGGAAGGATCACCCTGGGTGTGGCTTAGAGGATGCAGTAGGCAGGAGCAGAGGCAGGCTGATTGGGTTGTGCATACATTTTAAAGGTGGAACCCAGAGCACTTCCTGAGGACTTAGATATGGGAAAGGAAAGAAGTCGCTGAAAAAACTACTCCAAGGTTTTGCATCCAGACAGCCAGAAGGCTGGAGTTGCCCTCAACTGAAGGAGGGAAAGCTGAGAGTGGACATGTTGAGAAGAGTTTAAGAAGTCTTATCCATCCAAATAAGATCATGAGTTTGCAGTTGACACAGGAACCCAGGATTTGGGAGATAGCAGTCTGAGAGTCGGCACATAAATGGGCTTTGTAGGAGTTTGCCTACAAAATTGTTTCTGCCACCAGAGAAGCCTCCTGGCCTTTTCTTTACCAGGTGAAATGTTCTCATTCCTCAAGACCAGCTTGGAGGTCACCTCTTCCAGTACTACTTCTGTTGGGTTCTTTTCATTGGCTTTTCTTCTTGCTCCTGTATACTTGGTACAAAGCCATATCTTAACAATCATATTAATATTAAAATCACTAATACAAGAAAGTACACCCTCATCACCCAGTGCCACAACCAGATAGTGAACTACTGGAGTGGAAGGAGTTACATCTTCGGTTTGTGTTTGTGTGTGGTACTGGGGATTGAACTCAGGGGCACTCTACCTCCAAACTACTCTCCAGCCCTTTTTTATTCTGAAACAGGTCTCCCTAAATTGCTGAAGTCGGAGTCTGCAATCCTCCTGTTTCTGCTTCCCAAAATCTGGGATTACAGGTGTGTGTCACCACACCTGGCTAAACTACATCTTATGTAACCTCCTCTGCTCTGCACCACACCACTCACTACCACCCAGTCGACGCTTGTTGAAATGAACTTCTGGAGTCCCTCTCCATTGCAAGCATTCTGCACTGTGCTGCTCACAGATAAGGTTTGTTAATTCCTGTTTTAGCTAGACATACCACTGAGAAGTCAATAATCTCTGTGTGTGTGTGTGTGTGTGTGTGTGTGTGTGTGTGTGTGTGTGTGTCACTGGGGATTGAACTCTGGGACATTCTACCTCTGAGCTACACCCCCAGCTCTATTTTATTTTTATTTTGAAACAGGGTCTCACTAGGTTGATGGGAGTCTCCCTGCTTGCTGAGACTGTCCTCAAATCTGCCATCCTCCCATCTCAGCCTCCCAAGTACTGGGATTACAAATCTGCGCCACCAGGCCCAGCTCAATAATCTGGTTTTTTTTTTTTTTTTGTGGTACTGGGGATTGAACTCAGGGGCATTCTACCTCTGAGCTATACCCCCAGCCCTATTTTTTATTCTTTATTTTGAAACCAGTTCTCACTAAGTTGCGGAGTGTCTCACCAGGTAGCTGAGGCTGGCCGGGAACCCGGATCCTCCTGTCTCAGCCTCCCGAATGCTGGGATTACAAGCGTGCGCCACCACTCCCGGCTCAATAATCTGTTTTTAACATGAACAGCCTTAACACTTTACTTTCTTACTAGGAGCCTGTAATGAACACACAAAGAGATGGTGGTGTTGTACTCAGTTTTGGAAACTGACACTTAGATAATTTAAGATAATTTACACAAAGACACATAGCTTGAAAATGTTGAAGCTATGAACAACATTTCAGTTGATCCAGTTCTCTGATTCCCAAGCCTTTGCTCTTTGACCACTGTTATGTGGCCTTTCTCCCTAAAAATAATCTCACAAGATTAACAACCAGCATGAGAATCATAAAGACAAACTTGAACCCAGATGTCTGGGTTATAAACTGCTAATGTTTTGGTGATTTTTTTGGTAACAGCTTTATTAGATATAATTCACATATCATCCAATCCAGCCATTTAAAGTAAATAACTCAATGGTTTTTAGTAGGTTCAGAGTTGTGAAACCATCACCACACATGTAGAATATTTTCATCACCTCAAAGAAACTCCAGACCCTTCAAGTGTCCCTTCTTCCTCCTGATCCTTAAGCAACCACTAAGCTGCCCCCTTCGTCTCTGCACGCTGCTTGTTCTGGACATTCCATATAAATTGAATCACACCACATGTGGTCCTGTGTGTCTGGCTTCTTTCACTTAGCATAATGTTTTCAAGGTTCAACCATTGCCGTGAGACGGCACTTCATTCCTTTTAGTGACTTGATGTTACAGTGTGTGGCTGTGCACATTTTGCTTATTCCTTAATCTATGGATATCTTGCTTTCCACTTTGGGCCACTGTGAATAGTGATGCTATGAACAGTATGTACACGTGTTTTCTGTGTTCATGTTTTCATTTCTCTTAGGTATCTATCAGGAGAATTGCTGGGTTGGATGGCAACTCTGTGTTTAACCTTTTGGGGAGCTGGCAGACTGCACCATTTTACATTCTCACCAGCAGTGGATGCAGGTTCTAATCTCTCCACGTCCTGGCCAACACTTATCACCTGCCTTTTTATCGTCTGATATTTTCACTGTAGCCATCCTCTTGGGTATAAGGTAGTATCTTTGAGCTTTTTATTTACATATTCCTGGTAACTAGATTCTGTTTGCTTTTAAAGTTGAGAAAAAGTTGGATTGGTAGTTTCAAATCATTAAACACAGTGTCAGATGCCTCAAAATATGCTCTTGACTGTCACAGAGATGTTTACACATATACATATTCTGTCTCTGCCCTCCTTCCTCCAATTATAAGCCCTAATTAGTTTTTCTAAAAAGTCCTTTTTTTCTACAAGCAGTCTACATCATTGTTGAAACCAACAGTTCAAAACCATGGACTTTAATAGGAACTGTATCTACATAAGTGGAATTAAGTTTCAATTTATTATCTTTTGGTTCTAGACACATAGTAAATTTGAAGGGTTGGAGGTGGCTTTTCTTTTTTTTGTTGTTTTTTTTTTTTTTTTTTTTGTCGGTACTGGGGATTGAACTCAGGGGCATTCTACCTCCGAGCTACACCCCCAGCCCCATTTTTTATTCTTTATTTTGAAACCGAGTCTCACTAAGTTGCGGAGTGCCTCACTAGGTAGCTGAGGCTGGCTGCGAACCCGGATCCTCTGGTCTCAGCCTCCCGAATGCTGGGATTACAAGCGTGCGCCACCACGCCCAGCTGGAGGTGGCTTTTCTTACAGACTTTCTTGCATACTTTAAATTCAACTTAGGAAACCTTGGCAACCATCTCAGACAGTCTCCCCACTAAACAGCTAAAACTGTGATAGAAGACATGTAGCCAGGGAAAAGGACTGAAGTGTCACCATGTTTAACTTCTAGAGAGAAACAGTAGGGTTCCAAATGTGAGCCCCACATCAAACACAAGAGCTGACCTGAATAGCAAGGATTAATTTATATTAGATCTCTTTTATGTAGCCTGCTTACAGTGAGAAAGTACAGGGATGATTCTCCCAAGTACTGCTATAGAGACTAATATGTATATGTGTAAACATCTCCGTGACAGTCAAAAACATATTCTGAGGCATCTGAGATTCTGTTTAATGATTTTAAAAGTACCAATCCAACTTTTTCTCAACTTTCCTGAGTGTGAACAGGAATGCACAAAAGGATGGAATTCATATTAATTATAATTTTATGATAATGAGATACTTAACATGGCCAAGTCTGAATATGCAAATGGGCAACGGCCTAATAATATATGACAATAAACTCGGACCCACAACTTCTGCAACAACCAGTCTTGGAAGCCAAACCACAACCTTTGCAGTAATAGGCTCAGAATGCTCAGGACTTGGTCAGTGACTGCCAGCTTCCCTAGGTTTGCCCCACTTCCAGCTCAGGACCAATCAGAGAAAGCCAAATATGTTCCCCAAACCAATCACATAGATTCCAAGCCCATTAGGTTTCAGTTAAACCACTTCTAGCCCCTCCCATACCAACCACCTCCTGGGACAGTATACCTGGCCATCCTGTTTTTTTCCTCCATAAAGGTTTTTTTTTTTTTTCCCCCTGCTGTATTGGGGATTGAACTCAGGGGCATTCTACCTCTGAGCTACACCCCTAGTCCTATTTTTTATCCTGAAACAGGGTCTCACTAAGTTGCAGAGGGCCTAAGTGGCTGAGGCTGGCCACAAACTCGTATCCTCTGGTCTCAGCCTCCCAAGTACTGGGATTACAAGCATGCATCATTAGGCCAGACTTTCCATAAAGTTTTCCCACTCTGAAAAATACCAGCAATAGGACTGACATCCTTGCTGAGGCAAACTCTGAATATTGAAATACCCTCTGTTTGTTCTGATGTGGATTCTCTTCATTTATTTCCACATAGCTAAACTATATGTTTAATTTTTATACTTAAGTGAATCAGAATGGAAGGTCTGTGCATTCAAGTATTTTTTCTAGGAGCTGGGTGGCAAATCAATATACAGGGATGTAAGGGCCCATCCCCACACTTCAGTCTGTAAAGTCACTGCAGGAGTGGCAAGGAAATTTAGAAATACAGGCTACAAAAATTATTTATTGTTTATTTCCATCCTCCTTTTGGTTATTGCTGGTTATCTTTTTTGTTAAATTATCCTATCTATACAGTATAACAACTACCCTCTCCCATGTTACAGGGTTGCTCTTACCACAATGAGATAATGTCTTCAAGGAATATATTTCAGTGCCTGGCCAAATTAAAAAATTAGCCACTAGCCAAGCATGGTGAACATGCCTGCAATCCTAGTATTTGGGAGGCTGAGACAGGGGGATCATCGGTTGGAGGCCAGTCTCAGTAACTTAGCAAGACCCTAAGCAACTTAGTGAGATCCTGTTTCAAAATCAAAAGGCCGGGGGGTATAGTTCAGAGATAGAATGCCCCTGGATTCAATCTCAGGGATTGGAAAAAAAAAAAATTGCCACCATCAATAGAGATGTGCAAACAGGTTGAACTGGAGTCCCCGTCTCAGGATTCCACAGCCCTTTAGTCATTATGCGCAGCATTTCTATAGGGTTAGGGCAGATACTGGAGCACTAGAGAGAGGTAAGAAAGAACAGCCCTGCCCCTAGGGTAGTTGTACTCCTTAGGAAATAATTCAAGAGCACTTACAGGGTACCTTGAAGATGAGGATGTGTGACACTGCGTATCAGTGCATAAGGAAGGAGATAGCATATATTTCCCTGGCAGGAGAGGAGAAAAAAGAGGCCTTTCCTGTCAGAGTCCTTGGCACCATCTCATTCTTAACAATGATACAGAAGAATGATCTGACTTAGGAGCCCCTCTCTCTGCTTTATCACACTCCATGTACCCAACCTAACCTGGATAGAGAAGTGGCAGGGACAAGGATGGCAAGTACTGGGGATACAGACATGGGTCAGAAGAACTCCCTGTCTAATGAGGAAAACATAAAAGCTCTGATGAATGTGATGATAACACAGTACAATGGGGTCCAGCTGTGCTGAGGATGAGAATGGCACACTCAGCCTGGAGCAGACAATTCAAAGGCAAAGAGGAGGGAGGCTGCCTGGGAGGGAATGACAATCCAAAGAGAAAACAGCATTGGCGGAAGGAAGGAAAAACAGAGCATGTAGAAACTCCAAGTAGGTAGAGGGCCACAGCAAACGAGGGGCTATCTCAATTTTAGTTCTCTCAAAACCAACTAGAATTGAAGGTGCTATGCTACCACTCAAAAAAAAAAAAAAAAAAAAAAGGAAAATTAGATTTGAATAAAGTTTATCATCACACAACATCCAATCATTATTGTTTCAGCAATTCTTTCTGTATATTCCTGTGTAAGATACAATGCTAAAGGAGATAGAGAAGCCAGGCGTGGTAATGCACGCTTGTAATCCCAGTAGTTGAGAGGCTGAGACAGGAAGATCTGGGTTTGCAGCCAGCCTCAGCTACTTAGGCCTCTCTCTTAGTGAGATTCTGTTTCAAAGTAAAGAATAAAAAATAGGGCTGGACATGTAGATCAGAGGTAGAATGCCACTGGGTTCAATTCCCAGTACTACAATAAATAAATAAATAAATAAATAAATAAATAAATAAATAAATAAATAGTTTAAGAAACTTGCTAATGGTAGATGACAAGAATTTAATATAAATAAGATGTCCATAAATGCCCTAAGAAAGAGCACTTAGTGTTCTAGTGTCTATTTACAAATGAACACTAGAGTCAAAGAAGGTAAAAATTTCATCTCTTTTTTTTTTTTTTCGGTACTGGGGATGGAACTCAGGGGCATTCTACCTCCGAGCTACACCCCCAGGCCTATTTTTTATTCTTTATTTTGAAATCGAGTCTCACTAAGTTGCAGAGTGCCTCACTAGGTAGCTAAGGCTGGCCAAGAACCCGGATCCTCCTGTCTCAGCCTCCCGAATGCTGGGATTACAAGCATGTGCCACCACGCCCAGCTAAAAATTTCATCTTGTTGGAGAGATCAAAAAATGATTCATGGAAACTAAAGATTAGCTGGATTTTAATGGAATTTAATGTGGCAAAGGAGGAAGGAAGTGGGAGAAATCACATGGGAAGTTTAGAAAATAGCAAGGAACCTAGTTTGGCTAGAACAAATCATACAGAATTAAATGATGGAGGAGATTGCTAGAAAGTTAGGACCATTCAGAGATCCTACATTTTAATGCGTTTTAAATAGGAAGCAATGTGACAGGGGCCACATTTTAGTACAAATAGCCTGTCAATGAATGTTTAAGAGAGATTCAAGTGGGAAGTAAGTAGAAGGAAAGAGACCTGTTAAGAAGTATTCACAGTAATCTAGACAGGATGTGATTAAGAACTGAACCCAGCACCACCCTCCTGGGAGAACTAGACCGCCAGAGGGGAACCCTGGGTAGCAGCACACCACTTTCGTCACCAATACTCGCCTGCCATGTTTCCACAGTTCCTTCCACTTCTCTGGTTTCAGGGCCCATGGTGAGGAAGCCAGGAGTATAGAGCCACTGGGCAAGTAAACACAGATGGCCATAGCACAAACCAGGGCCTGCCAATAAGGTGTTCTATTAGCAGGCATCCGGGAAAACAGTATACTCTGGCAAGCCAGCTAAAATATTGTAATTACCAACTCTGAGTAATTACTGTTCCCCAAATTTATTCTATATACACTTTAAAAATTAAGTCCAGGCATACTTCCCCTATTTGGCAATGTCATAGCCTATCAACATCAAATACACAAAAGCTAAATTTACTTTTTTGAAGGAAGGCCAAAATCACCATAAATGAGTCTTTGGTGCCACCTTGTGGAACATTTTGGTATAGTTTTTTGAAATGTTTCTTTAAGCAGAAATAATGGACATTTCCATCTTTTAAAACTTTTAAAGCATTTTCTATGTATGTAACACTATTTTAACCAGATGCAATTTATAATAAAATCAGCAGCATAACATAGCAAATGTCAAAAATATTCAGCAAATTTTTGTGCCACAAATTTGACAATTTTGCTTTGTGTTTTTAATAGCAAATGAGTTATAAATTAGGCAAAGGTAATGGAAAAACTTAGTTTTACCCAGTGCCACATATCAAAAATGTCTTTTCAACATCAATTCAATACTTATTGCTAAAAAATTCATAATCAACCTTTTTTTTTTTTTTTTTTTTTGCAGTACTGGGGATTGAACCCAGGGGCATTCTACCTCTGAGCTACACCCCCAGCCCTATTTTATTCTTTATTTTGAAACAGGGTCTCACTAAGTTGCAGAGAGCCTCACTAAGTAGCTGAGGCTGTCCAAGAACCCAGATCCTCCGGTCTCAGCCTCCCAAGTACTGGGATTACAAGCATGTGTCACCATGCCAGGCTCTAAAACTTAATTATTTAAATAGCTAGTATAAATTTATTTTTAAATTAATTAATTTACTTTATTTTCTTGCGGTAATGGGGATTGAACCCAGGGGCATTCTACCTCTGAGCTGCACCCCCAGCCCTATTTTACTTTTTATTTTGAAACAGGGTCTCACTGTTGTTCACTAAGTTGCAGAGAGCCTCACTAAGTAGCTGAGGCTGGCTGCGAATCTGCCATCTTCTTGTCTCAGCCTCCTAAGCACTGGGATTACAAGCATGTGCCACCATGCCTGGCTTAGCATAAATTTAAACATCCATATTTGTGTGCATAGGAAAGCTAGTATAGAATGATCAGGTAACTCTTAAAGTGCAGTTTCTCTTTGCATTACTTGCCTCATGTTTCTGACCATTTTTCCAAACTAGGAGGGGACAACTAGGAAATATCTGTCCTTCCTGGAACCAAGAAGTCAAATAGAAATATTTCTGCATTTTAGCTGCCAAAGCTGTTAAGGGAACAGACCATAGGAGGGAAAGGATTGAAAGATTCTTACCCTAAATCAGTAGAGAGTCAAGATTTATTGGTTTTCCTCTGAACGAATACTCATTCTTTTCCTCATGTCCTTTTAAAGAAGTGATACAAAATACAAAATGAAATGCCAAATGTAATGATTGTTCTTGTTTTGGAGCCTCCTTGGGGACACAGAATGCTGCTGTCAGTAAATAGTTAATCTTTCTTACTGCTTTCCCTCAACCAGTAATCAAAAACTGATAAGAATATAGAAACAACTGGAATGTGGTAATACTTATTTTTGTTTTCACAAAAATAAGTGAGTTGAGTGGAACAGTGGCCTTTCTCTTAAACTATGCTCTCAGATTATAGTATATTCACTTATTTTTAGTTTTTGGTACTGGGGATTGAACCCAGGGGCATTCTATCTCCAAACTTTACTGCCATACCCATTTTATTATTTATTTATTTATTTATTTATTTATTTATTTATTTATTTATTTATTTATTGTAGTACTGAGGATGGAACCCAGGGGCATTCTACCTGTGAGCTACACCCCCAGCCCTATTTTTAATTCTTTATTTTGAAACAGGGTCTCTCTAAGTTGCGGAGTGCCTCACTAGGTAGCTGAGGCTGGCCACAAACCTGGATCCTCCAGTCTCAGCCTCCCAAGTACTGGGATTATGCCAGGCTGCCAGCCCTTTTTTAAATTTTGAAACACAGTCTAAGTTGCTGAGGATCCTAAGTTGCCGAGGTTGTCATTTAATTCACTTATATTTCAAATGATAAAATTGTTTAAACTATTCATGAGGTAAGGAACTACTCTATTCAAGAAGAATTATTATAAATTAGAATTTTTCCTGGTAGTCTGACAAATTTTCTTTAAATAGCAAAACTATCTGCCATAGTGAGTTCACTAATAGAGTTGTGCAAAGAATTTTGTTACATACTGACAGTACACTACCTCTGCTAAAATCTTGGTCCTCACCTGCTGCCTGTGTGATCTCAAATTATTTAACCTGTCTGGTCCTCATTGCCCTGATATATGAGATGGATAAGATAATAACCTTTGAGCCAGGTGTGGTGGTGCATGCTTGTAATCCCAGTACAAATAAAGAATTAAAAATAGGGCTGGGAGTGAAGCTCAGAGACAGAATGCCTCTGGGTTCCATCTCCAGTACCGCAATAAATAAATAAATAAATAAATAAATAAATAAAAATAAACTTCTTACAGAGTCATTATGAAGAATAAATGAGCTACTCACATAGGCTTAGCATTTACCATATAGACAATTAATGGTGTGTACAATCTTAGAAGTTAACTTACAGCTTCATTCAGCACGATGCCAATGATATCAAGGTTACCACAAATGCTATTTCATTTTATTCTATTCACATTCAAGCCAAATGTGTAGCAATGCAAATTGGCGTGACACTTAAGAGTTTCCAGGGTGATTTTTGCAATATATCATATTGTGTAAACCTCCCTCATTTATAATTAGACTCAGAATCAATATGAGACTTACATAAGGCCACAGCTAATAAGTAGTTTGGCTAGTAAGCTTACAAGTAAGCTGCTAAGCTCTTTTACTCCTAGCCTGGTGCTCCATCTATTATCTTTTTTTTTTTTTTTCGGTACTGGGGATTGAACTCAGGGGCTTTCTACCTCCGAGCTATACTCCCAGCCCTATTTTTTGTTCTTTATTTTGAAACGGGGTCTCACTAAGTTGCAGAGTGCCTCACTAGATAGCTGAGGCTGGCCGCGAACCCAGATCCTCCGGTCTCAGCCTCCCGAATGCTGGGATTACAAGTGTGCCCACCCCCGGCTCATCTATTATCTTAATTGGTTCTAAGAAGAATCAGCTAAAAGAATGAATAGAACAAACAAATTCACTAAGTATATGTTTAAATGGAATTTAACAAGTTGTTTAGATCCTACTTTGGGGGTATTGAAGCATTAATCAATGAGCTCAAACATTAAGAAATTAATGAGTTATTAAGACATAATTATTTACTTATTATTTTATAATGGTTTACTTGGTTTAAAATTAAGAACACTAAACAATCCACTCACATTCAATAAATACTTATCTATCATCTTCTACAACAATGTTTGGTGCTTGGGAAGCAATGGCATTTAAGTCAAACATGATATAGTCCAGAACTTCAGAGGGCTTACAGAGAAAGAACAAGTGATTTAAATAAAGAGAACTAAGTGCCAAGAATGAGGGTGTACAGGATACCATGGAAGTACAGAGCTGGAGGGTAACTATTCCACCCGGTTATGACAATACACAATAACATATGAATTAAGATAGTAAAGATTTTTATGGATGGTTGAGGCCTTTGCTTAATAATAACATTAATACTGCATAGTTTTCTTCCAGTTAACATATCTACTTCCTGACCCATCACAAATATAAAACCCACCAAAAATCAACTTACCTTTAGCTCCCGTCTTGTCTAAGATTACCCGAAATAGAGGAAAACATGTTTATTATTTATTTCTACAATAAAATGTGGCCAGGTGTGGTGGCTCATGCTTGTAATCCCAGTATTTAGGAGGCTGAAACAGGAGGATTGCGGTTTGTGGCCAGCCTCAAATACTTAGTGAGGCCCTCCACAACTTAGTGAGACCCTGTTTCAAAAAATAAAGAATTAAAAAATAGGCTGGGGGTGTAGCCTGGAGGTAGAATGTCTCCCTAGTACTGCAAATTAATTAATTAGCTAATTAATTAAAATGTGGTAAAACCTACTTTTTACCACCAAAGTGAAATAGAGCACTACATTCTAATGGTCTGGGTAACCACAAGAGTACAAATGTGGTCACAGTATGAGGGCATTGTGGCTGCAATACACATTTGACAACACCAAAGTGCCTCACAATAGACTGGAAATAAGATTCTAGGTGACACCACACTACTGACAATTTCACAAGTAAAAGAAATATTTATCTTCCTTTCCCATTACTCTGTAATAAAATAATTAAAATTGATAAGATATTGGGAAAATAAACATTTAAATGATATGGAATCAACAATATTGCATTTAATTTTTTAAAAACATATCAGGGATCCAGGCATGGTGGTGCACACCTGTAATCCCTATACTTGGGAGACTTAAACAGGAGGATTGCAGGTTCAAGGACAGCCTCAGCAAGTAGTGAGACTTGCATCAACCTAGCAAGATCCTGCTTCCAAAAAAGAAATAAAATCATGATAAACATATCATGGAACTAGATCTGTGATTTTAAGATCTAAAAAGTCACTTGGGGGATTACCTTTAGATCAGGCAGAAGATTGGGAGTAAAAATGTTCATATGACAGATGAAAATACAATATGATCTGAACCCTGGAGTGGCCAAAGGCAAGTAGTTTGCATTAAAGTGGCTTAATCCATTGAAGAGGAGCAGGACTGTAATAAAATTCCTAAAAACAAACTTTTTTGATGGAGAAAAAAAGTTAAGCGTAAAGTAAACACCATTAGTTAGTAAACTGACTCAAGGTGGAAGATGTCTTAGGAAACAGACACTGAGAACTTAATTTGCTTAGAACCAAATAAATTATAAAGTGCATAAAATTAAGCAACTGTCTTTATTAAATACAACTAACACACTACTCGTACTTATGTTTTGTCTGCAAAATGCCTTTGTGGAATCTAAAGGGATATAGATAACACCCTAATATGCAGCAATTAATCAAAATTTTATAGGTTAAGCAATAAATTAAAATTGATGTCAGATTTAAATCATTTTATTAAAATACAGTGTAAAAATCAAGAAATGGGCAATTAAATTTAATAGATACCTCACAAAAGAAGAAATACAAATGACCAATAAATACATGAAAAAATGTTCAACATCATTAGCAATTAGGGAGATGCAAATCAAAACTACACTGAAATTCCATCTAACCCCAATCAGAATGGCAGTCATCAAGCAGTCAAAAAATAATAAATGTTGGCAAGGATGTAGGGAAACTGGAACTCTTCTACACAGTTGGTGGGATGTGGGGAAACTGGAACTCTTCCACACATATGATATGGCTATAGCACTCCTGGGTATCTTTCCAAAGAGGTTGAAACCAGACAACTACAGTGATATATGCATACCCATGTTCATAGCAGCACAATTCACAATAACCAAATTATGGAACCAACCTAGGTGTCCATCAACAGATGAATGTATTGCAAAATTAGGGGATATCCACACAATGGAATTCTATTCAGCAATAAAGAAGAACACAATTATGTCATTTGCAAGAAAATGGAAGAACCTGGAGAACATTATGTTAATGAGATTAGCCAGTCACAGAAAGTGAAGGGTCATATGTTTTCTCTAATATGCTAAGGCTAGGAAGTAATGGGGATACCAGAGGGCTCCAGATAATGGGAGAGAAACCTCAGTGGAGCCAGGGAGGTGGTCTAAGGGAAGGGGAGGGGGAAGAGTAAGATTCATTAAAGGAATTACTACCATCAACTATGTGTACATATGTGAAAATACTAATGTCAATCTCAGTACTCTGTATGGGGAAGGGAGAGGATAAGGAGGCAGCAGGAGTGGGAGGCACCAAGTGCTGTGTGCATGTATGTCACTGTCACATGCTTTACATTATGATGTGAGACTATAATGCACCAATAAAAGCATATAAAATGTTATATAAGCCCTAAAATCATTTTTAACCAAGATGTGTCATGTAATTTTATCCATTTAGGTAGACATAATGGGGGTTAATATTTTTACATATATGATAGTGACACTGAATGAATCTACATAATGCAAGTAGAGCCAAATCACATTAACTTTTCATGTGCAGGATCTTTCCATTTAGAGATTAACAGTCACTCAGGAAACTGTTCAAGAAAACTGACTATTCAAATTTGGTGTTGTGCATTTTCTTTCATAATATGAAGACATAATATCTTTCAAAATACTAACTCTAAATAAAAGAAGTACTAATGTATCAGAATTAATTATAATTTTAACTAACAAATCTAAAAAAGTCTTACATAGGCTTCATAATATTTCTACAGGTTATTTCATTTTGCCTTTACAATTATGCAGGCACTACTCTTACACAGAATCTCCATTTTACAAATGAGGCTTAGTAAATGCTAGAGTTAAGAGTTTTCATACGCAGGTCTAATTAGCTCTATCATACAAGCTCTTAACAACTCTGCTATTCTGATATAAACTGTACCAGGTTGAGGATTTGGGTCTATTTTACCCACTATTGTGCTTCAAATGCATAAAACAATCTTTGGATCATAGGAGTTATTGAACAGAACGAATGGATGGACGGAGAGAAAACTGCTTATTTTAAGTCGGGGGAAAAGCTACTAGATTTTGCAATAAAGACTCTAATAATCTTAACTGTTTTGATACCAAAAATTGTATTTGCTGATTAAAGAATTTTAAAATAAGACTGTTTACTAATCTATTTCATTTGATTGTGATGTTGAAAATTAGAGCTTGTAAGAAATTTCTCTATGAATTCATTGAAAAGTTTGGTACAGAATGAATAAGAGCTAAACTGCACTGATCTTAGTCTTTTGAATATTTTATGCATTAATTTATTCTCATTTTTATTGCTTAACTATAAAAATGCATTTTTTCTTTTAACTAACATATTCCTTGACTTGAAATATAAACCAAGACCATAAACTTTCATAATACAGCAGCTTTTATATGACACACACAAGACATGAACTTAATGAAGTAGTATCAACTATCTTTTATTTTTTTTATTTTTTATTTTTTTGCGGTACTGGGGATTGAACTCAGGGGCATTCTACCTCCGAGCTATACCCCCAGCCCTATTTTTTATTCTTTATTTTGAAACCGAGTCTCACTAAGTTGTGGAGTGCCTCACTAGGTAGCTGAGGCTGGCCGTGAACCCGGATTCTCCGGTTTCAGCCTCCCGAATGCTGGGATTACAAGCGTGCCCCATCACGCCCGGCTATCAACTATCTTTTAAAAAGATAGTTATATTTTCTCAGAGAAGAGCAAATTTAACAGTAATGCAGATTTTTAAAACCCACAAATTTAGACAAGATTTACAAAAACAGTACTACACTGCCCCTACATGTTCATACTAGTAGTAATAATTTAAAATCTAAAGTAATAGTGTTGAGATTTCTGTGTATTGAAAAGCTGTTTAAACTTAAATTGCCCCCAAGTGAAATCTTTTGAATGACCCATACATACAAATTTCCAATTTTTATGTTCAAGATTAATAAAGCCTTAAGGAGACATTTTAGAAAATTCATTCCAAAATTACCCTACATGTTTCCCTCTCAAAATAGATTTCCCTATCATCATATGAGGATATCATATAATAACCAAAAATGATAGCTAAGTAGCCATCGCCTTGGGGATCCATACTTTAAGCCCTAAATTCTAACAGCCAATGTGTCTGTCCTCTTGCTAAAAATAAATAAATAAGTAAATAAATAAATACTGTGTAAGAGCTACATGTAGATTTGTGTATATAGTATGAACATGGATATGTATACACATCAATTACTTAAAAACAAACAAAAAATTATTAAACTATTGGCAAAATTTTCCCTGATTCTAGTAACTTATTTAGCAATAGAACTTACCTTTTTTTTTGTTGTTGTTCCTGTTCTATAAATGGAATAAGCAACCAACCTAAAATCAGTTTTGGAAGGTGGTACATTATAAATGAATGTACATTATAGGCCATAATGTACATTATAACTCAGTAAATTTTCTTATTTAAAAAAAGTTATCTTTTCCAACCAGCCCAAATATGACAAAGGAGAAATACCTTGGCTATACTAAATAAATGGAATCTGTAACTATAGTTACAGAATTTTTTTTTGGTGGTGGTACTGGGGGTTGAGCCCAGGGGCATTATACCTCCAAGCTGCATCCCCAGTTCTATTTTATTTTTATTTTGAAACAAGGTCCCACTAGGTTGATGAGAGTCTCACTACTTGCTGAAGCTGTCTTCAAACTTGTGATCCTCCTGTCTCAGCCTCCCAAGTACTGAGATTACAGGTGTGAGCCACCACACCTGGCTTAGTTCTAGAATTTAAAAACATTACCTGCAATATTTGGCTGGTAGAGGTTTATCAATTGATTAAGATTCCCATTATAAATAACTACATAGTCTCCATCACTTACTTTTTATGTCTTTCTAGTTACCAATATTAATTAAATTTCACTTAATTGGAGTCTTGGCCAAAATATGCCAAATAAGGGAAAGATTGAAATTGTGGAGTAAATAGAATTTCTGAAAGTATTTTATTTATATTTCATTTCAGACACTTATTTTCCAAATATATAAGGCCACTGGTCTCAAGTTAAAATTTTTAAATATAATTTGGAAAACAATTTTTAAAAATGATTGGAGAATATTTCAACACATAGTGATGAAATTACAAGTTCAAAATGTTACATGAAATAGCAAAATACATATATATGACAACAGTGAAAGTTCTTTATTTAAAACACGTTATTAAAATGGGTAAAAAATTACAGTAAAATAAAATTTTTTTCAAAACTCATCACTTTAAGGAAAACATACAATGACATGGGATATAATATACACAAAATAGGAAATGAATCATCATCTGTTATTAATGGGAAGACTTGCATATGTTTACAAAAGTCATAATTTTAAGTCTGATAAATAAAATATTGCATAGGGGGAGTGCTCTTTCATATTTACTCTTTTTAGAGGCGTTTTAAATTCCGCTTACTCTGAGCACTTCCTGGGAGAGCATCCTTTCTACTTCTTGGCTTTGCTGCTCCTTTACTACATTCTTCAGACCCATGATAAGCACACAAACATAACACGCAAAAGTCAAAACCACAGGCTGGACGGCTACACATTCCCCTTTTCTTATATGGCTGGTACTTAGCAGGGGATTGGCACCTTGGACAAGGTTTTAATGCTTCATCAATAAAAAGTGTTTTGGCAACCTGCAGTGAAAGCACACACAACTAAATCATCTGGTATCATATAAAGAATCACTATATTTCAAATGGTAAATATTTTATTTCTAAAAATTTATGCTAAATACTTACCTTAACATATTCTTCCTGTTTACTACCTAGGGGTGTAACTGAAGAGCTTGCTATAGGTGTCAAAACTTCTCCCCAAGGAGATAAAGTTGGAACCTGCTCTTTCTGAGAACTGGGTGTCTGAGCCTGTGCTTGCACTGATCTCAAAGCTGAGCGATTTAAAAGATGGAGCCGAGTGGCAGCATCTTCAACATTTAATACAGCCCCCTGTGGTAAAAGACAAGAGGATTCAATGCCACAGTATCAGAAATGTTCCAAGGTAGGACAGCTTTCTGGTGCACATGGATTTTAATATTTAAACGTAGTTTATATATGCCACCAGAATTTTCTCCTTAGACCATTTTTTTTTTACACACACACAAAAATTCTTGCCTAATGTCTGAAGTATATAGACAAGGAAATATAAGAAAGAAAATTAAGAGCAGATAGTATATATTTTAGACTTTGCAGGCCGTACAGTTGCAGCTACTCAGTGGTGCAGTTGTAGATTAAGCAGCTGTAGACAAGGGGTAAATAAAAGAGAGGTGCTGTGTTCCAATAACACTTTCTTCAAACTACAGGAGATAGACAGGACTTGGTCACAGACTGTAGTTTGCAATACTTGTTTTAAGCCAAGGTCTGAGAAGATAATCAGGAACTCTCTGATCTTGAAGAACACATCTCAGAAGAACAATGGGGCTGATTAGACCAGAAAAATCAATTTCTTTGGCAGATTTTTGCAAATACCTGAGGCTGAGTCATTTTTACAGTTAAGTAAAAAAAGTTTTTTTTAAAAAAGTCACATCTAGCTGGGCATGGTGGTGCACACTTGTAATCCCAGTCCTTGGGAGGCTGACACAGGAGGATCCGGGTTCACAGCCAGCCTCAGCTACTTAGTGAGGCCCTCCACAACTTAGTGAGACCCTGTTTCAAAATAATGAATAAAAAATGGGACTAGGGATGTGACTCAGAGGTAGAATGCCCCTGAGTTCAATCCCCAGTACCACAAGAAAAACAAAACAAAACAAAAAAACCCTCACATCTGAACTAGATTCCTACATTATTCAAATATTCAGTCAAGAAATATGTTAATTAGCTTGTCAATTATGGCCTAACAATGCTGGAAAAATAGAGACGAATAATGAAAAACAAAAAGAAATATTTTCAACAAGTAATCCTTATGCCTTGTGTTTTGTTAAGGCTGGTAATGGAAAAAATAGTTAAGTTTTTTTTTTTTAAGTTAATGTTCCTAACTAATTACCAAAATAAAATATACTATGGGTGAATTTCCTTACATGTTCTATAATTGTTTCCTCTCCCTCAATAGTCTGCTGTGCCATAATTGGCTCCTAACTGAGGAGAGAGGTAAAACACAAGAAATTATAGTAGGACAAGTATAAGATAGGAAGTTAATAGGTCATGAAAAATTATGTGATTAACAGTTTAAAAATACAAGCTGCAGCCGGGCATGGTGGCGCACACTTGTAATCCCAGCATTTGGGAGGTTGAGACTGGAGGATCCACGTTTGAGGCCAGCCTCAGATATCTAGTGAGGCACTCCAAAACTTAGTGAGACCCTGTTTCAAAATAAAGAATAAAAAAATAGGGCTGGGGGTATAGTTTGGAGGTAGAATGCCCCTGAGTTCAATCCCCAGTACCAATAAATAAATAAATAAATAAATAAATAAATAAATAAATAAATAAATAAATAAAACAAGCTGCATGATGGTGCATGCCTGTAATCTCAGTTGGGAGGCTGAGACAGGAGGGTCGAAAGTTCAAGGACAGCCTCAGCAATGTAGCAAGCCTCTCAGCAACCTAGTGAGACCCTGTATCTAAACCAAAAATAAAAAGGTCTGGGAGTGTATCTTGGAGGTAGGCTGCCACTGAGTTCAATTCCCAGTAAAAAACACACACACACACACACACACACACACACACACACACACACACACACACTACATACAGAAGAGTAATGAATAAATATTAGCCTTCACAAATTAGAATTAATACAATTGAACATGTTGAACTTACCCAAGGACTTAATACATCTTTTTATTACATTTGTATGAGTGATTTGCAGTCTAGGGCACAACACATGACCCAAAAGCACACTAAAAGAACACCATCTGGATTGGTGCAGTTGGTAAACACAGGGTGATGCCAATGCATGCACCCTAAAAATGAATAGAGATATGTTGTTGAAGTAAATTTCAGCAATAGAAGAAATATGCATTCATTTAATAGAATGCATAATAGGTGCCCAATGAATAAAACCATCAGATCCTCAAGGAGCTCAAAATATGTGCTACTATTTTTTCACAAGAGGCAAAGCAGTCAACAAAGGCACACACTCATGAGTGCCAAAACACAGTTATTATCACATTATCACTTAATACTTAAAAGTGAGACTGGAGTCATTTAGTGGCCATTCATTTCCCTGTATATGAGACAACAGTGAGAAATCAATTAAGAAATTCAATGGAACAGGTGTGTTATTGCTATTCTAATACTCACTCTGACTGTTCCAAAGCAAACAGATGAAACTGAGCTCCTCTTACATATACCTGGACCTGTGCGTTCTAATTTTTACCCATAGGCGCTTTCAGTGATGTTTACACAAGCAAGTATTAGGAAAATCACCAAACAACTTTGTTTCATAATTTTTCTGTTTTGGTTAGTGATACATTAGGACAAGCCAGGAAAAAAGCAACCAGTCTCTATCAATACAGGAGCACATGGGGCTCCAGGAAGGTTATTTCTCAGAAAAAGAAAGAAAAGGTAGAATACCTGATTTATTTGGACTTACACAGAAGAGACTTTCAGTTCTGGTGGACAATGAGAGATGAATCAGGGATCTGTACAGAGAAACACTAAGCAAAAGAAAGAAAAAAACTGGGCAATTATTAACTCTGGGGGAAGAAATTACACAGGAAAAAAAAGTATAATCATAGTTTACAAGTCATAATACTCTTGATACAGTCTCAATGATGCCAACGCCAAATTCTAAGTCACTCTCAAATTGTGGTATAATTACAGTAATAAGATAGAAGAATAGGAAAAAGGAAATGGAACAGGTGTGGCATTTCTATTTTAATGCTCACTCTCATTCTCATTCAGAGTGGGGAGTAGCTAGGTAGAGGTAGCAGTAATCAGAGGTTAGATATCTAACCTAATCTTTCTATAGAAAAAATAATAAATACCGGTCAAAAGCTGGGCATGGTGGCACACATCTGTAATCCATGTGCCTGGGAGGCAGAAACGAGAGGATCACAGGTTCAAAACCAGCCTCAGCAACTTCGTAAGACTTCCAGCAACCTAGCAAGACCCTATTTCAAAACAAAAAAATAGAAAGGGGGAAGATAAAGCCAGAGGTAGAATGCCTCTGGGTTGAATCCCTAGTACCACACACACATTACAAAAAAAAAATTCCAATCAAACCATGATACTTAGAAATGTGGAGTTAAAGACTAGAAGAAACAACCGAACAGTGAATATGAGAGTATTTATGGAGCAAATACTAGGAGTAGGAAGAATAGGACAGGGAAATGGTGTTTTAAGAGTCATATCAGTTTCACTTTTTTTTTTTTTTTTTTTTTTTCCAGTACTGGGGATTGAACTCAGGGGCATTCTACCTCCGAGCTACACCCCCAGCCCTATTTTTTATTCTTTATTTTGAAACCGGGTCTCACTAAGTTGTGGAGTGCCTCACTAGGTAGCTGAGGCTGGCCGCGAACCCGGATCCTCCGGTCTCAGCCTCCCGAATGCTGGGATTACAAGCGTGCGCCACCACGCCCGGCTCTCAGTTTCACTTTTTAAACCATGTACTTGCATGACTTTGAAAGAGTCTTAAAAAGCAAGTGAAAGCTTGGCATGGTGGCGCACGCTTGTAATCCCAGCATTTGGGAGGCTGAGACAGGAGGATCCTGGTTCCCCGCCAGCCTCAGCTACCTAGTGAGGCACTCTGCAACTTAGTGAGACCATGTTTCAAAATAAAGAATAATCTATGTAACCTGTTGTACCCAAGAAATGTATAAAAAAACCTGTGCTGAAAAACAAAAAAAAAAAAAAAAAAAAAAAAAAATAAAAAATAGGGCTGGGGGTATAGCTCGGAGGTAGAATGCCTCTGAGTTCAATCCTCAGTACCGCAAAAAAAAAAAAAAGAAAAGAAAAGAAATTTTTAAAGAAAAAATTAATAAAGTTAATTTTTAAAGGAATAAATTAAATAGTCCTTTAAAAAAAAGTTTTTTAGAAAATGATGGCTAGGTTACCAATACAACATGCTTCTTTCTTAGAGGAGTTAAGTATCATGGAGCTAAACATTTCAATATTAATAGGTGATTGCTTTAAAAATAGGTATTTTTAAGCCTGTCTCTAACATGTAGGGCAGCACTCTAAAAAGAAGCTCCAGGAGCCCACAGCTGCAGCAGAAAGTAGCCAGGAGCTCTGAATAAGTCATAAGGCAATATCACAGATGAGACGGGAAGACTTTTCTTCAAAGTTCTGGTTAACAGGAGTCCCCACTATTTCACTGAAATAAGAAACCTACCAATCTGTGTTTAGGTGTTCATGTATGTTAATGTCATGTTTCATCTCATTATATTGAGTCAAATTAGAAATTTGCTTATGGTATGTTATTAAATATTTTTTACTAAAACAAAACTAAGTAGCAAACTCTCAGAGTTTCTTCTGGTATGGATGCCTAAGTGTAAAGTTTGAATCTACAAATATGGGTACCAGTCATCAGATGCCCATTACAGAAAGCAGTGTCCCCATGACGAATTCATCAGCTTTGGTAGGACTTTTCTTGTAACTTCAAAGCCAGACCTCGACTCCTCCAAAGAGTCTAAGTTTATGATGCTTCTCAAGCACTAATCTGCCAAGTTCACTCACTCTCAGGCCTCTACAGGTTCTATTCCTTCTATTGAAATGCTTTTGCCTGTCTTCTTCACCTAATTGCTAACTCATCATTCAGGTCTAAGCAGAGATGTACATCTTATGAATCCCAAGTATCAGTCCAGCACTCCTTTTAAATGTCCAGTGGAACTCTGGAACTCTGTACTTCCCCAAACACATATGTATTGTAGTCACCTGTTTACTTGTATTTTTTTCCAGAGAGCAAGGACCAGGTCAGAAAGTTCCATCTTTGTAATTTGAGCAGCTGATATGGTTACTGGCATAATATATCTGCATTCAAAAGACTGAATAAAAATGCTACAAGGATATCTTAAGTATGAATAGGATCCAATATACCATTGGCATTCATATGTTGTTAATAGCAACATAACAGCAACTAAATTCAACAAGATGTTCTTGATGCTCAGTAGTCTATTACTTTTTATAGACTGGGTGGAAATGGAGTTTGGAAGAAATAGAGTTTAGAAGTGAATGTTTGGTAAATGGAAAAGGTTAAAAGTTGGCAGGAAAACCAAATTAGATTTTTCAGTAATATGGAATTATTAGATATTTATACAAATCCATTTTAGAAAAATATTATATATGTTACCTCAGAATTTGCTTTCAGTTGAGCAATATAAAATTTCCTCCTCCGATTTGCTTTTTTATCTTGTACAACAATTTCACGCCAATTTCTGCTGACTTTCCAAACACTAAAACAAAAAGATCAGTCCTTGTATGTATTCCAAAAGATTAACATAATGTGACACTAATTTGGAATACAACATGTAGCAAATAATTATCATCTGTAACAAAAGAATTTAAGATCTTTTTCTCCTATTACTGTATTTAAGAAATCTCTATCATTTTGGCTAAATAAACAAGAACAATTAATTCTTCAGTAGAAGTAATAAGTGCCAAATAATATACACTACTATGAATAGCACTACAAAGTTTCTATTTTATTCTCCAAAGTTTACGAGAATGAAGCAGCTAAAGAAGACACAATTTTCATCCAGTGATTATTTATCAATAACTTTGACTATATTAATTATTAAATTAAAAGTAATCCAACTATTAATCTGGAATTTTTTATTATTCTACTTTGACAAGTGGTTCAAAGGGAATAAGGGTCAGAAGAAGATTGAAAAAAAAAAGCAGTCACTTGTTTAAGAGGGCACGGGTAATGCTTCAGTTGTCAGTACTACTATTCTTCCTGTTAACCATGGCCACTTCGGTTGCCATAACCTCACTCTAAGCCAATATATGTGTCATACATCAGATAGAGGAGAGAGATAGGCAGATATAATTGGGTATTTTTTTTAAGTGGTACTGGGGATTGAACCCAGGGGCATCCTACTTCCAAGTTATACCCCCAGTTATAGATTGATTGATTGATTGATTGTGATTCTGGGGATTGAACCCAGAAGCATTCTACCTCTGAACTATACCTCCAGCCCTATCTAATTTAATTAATTAATTAATTAATTAATTAATTAGAAACAAGGTTTCACTAAGTTGAGGAGGCCTCACAAGGTTGTGGAGGCTGGCTATGAACCTGTGATTCATTCTCCTGTCTCAGCCTCTCAAGTACTGAGATTACAGGGGTGCACCACCATGCCCAATATAATTGGATGTTTTTCATACCCATTTCAACTGACTCTCAGCCCTCACATTTCCAAGAATAGCACTGCTAAGATTATATATACTGTAGTACAAATATTATAAATTTGGAGAGTGGGCAAGGAAGTCATTGTTGAAATATGACTATCAACTGCTCACACAAGCAAGCACCTTAAAATGTCACCCAACTTTTTAACTGGTCCATTCCCAAATACTCAGCATATAAAAAATAACATTCAGCTAGGCATGGTGGCATAAGCTTGTAATCCTGTACTTGAGAGGCTGAGACAGGAGGATTGTGGGTTTGTGGCTAGCCCCAGCAACTTAGTGAGGGCCCCACAACTTAGTGAGACCCTGTTCCAAAATAAAATAAAATATGGCTGGGGTGTAGCTCAAAAGTAGAATGCTCCTGGGTTCAATCCTCAGTACCACAAAATAATAACAACAACAACAACAATAACAATAATAACAACAATATTCCCATGTCTTAGCCATCTTCTTAACTATTTCAAACCAGTCACCTGAACATTTTCCAAAGGCACACACTAACCTGTTATCCTACTTGGGTTACACCAAATATATTCTCTAATATGTCTAGTCTGAAAGGCCTTAACCCTAAAGAATTTGTGGAGAAATAATGGATGTGAAATCAGAAAGCTCAATTGTACACCTAAATATGATCCTGTCTCCTGGAGTGACTGCTGACAAGTCACTTAACTTTCCTAAAGTTATTTTTCCACCTGCAAAATAAGAAGTTAGACTAGATGTCTCAAAAGACATCCAGCTATGAAACTCTACAATTCTCTACGATAGCAAACAATTATTCTGAGGGAAAAATGAAGAAGGGCTTTAGAAGTGAAAACAGCAAGGACTGTATCAACCATAAAAACAGTAAGGACTATATCAACCAAACTCTTGACAAATTCCCATCAACAAAGGTTTGCTCACTTCCTGCAAATTCTTCCCAGACAACACCTTGAAGAAACTTTCTTTCACGAGACTTCCAGCCTTCCTGGCAATCACATTCCCAAGGTCCTGTCTTCTGATAGTCTTTCAATTCCTACCCATCACCAGAAGAGTCTTGCTTTAATCTTTGTAATCCTAGTTCCCTCCCTCAGTATTCCTAAGGGTCTTAGTTTCTTACAGAGCAGCACTCAATCTACTGGAATATCTGTGAACACAAATTCTTTAGTTACTAATTTCCCAAAAGTAATCTGCTTCCTCTGCTGTGTTAGCAATGGGAATGAATTAACACACATTTCTTTGGGCTCTGGAAAGACCAAATCCTACAATGAAAACCATTATTCCTAGATTCTAGAACTTGGATTAAATAAATGGTATCCATTGCATGTGGTCATTTCTCAGTTACCACAATACTTTCTATTCTTTCTGACCAAGTATTGTAACTTTAATATGATTTATGCCCAACAACAGGATGTGAACTCTTAAATAAATCATTAAACAATTTGCGGGAAAAGCTTGCCATCTTGAAAGTATAAAGTACAACTTTTAGGAACTCTCTATTTCTAAACAACAGTAATAAAAAACTTTGTTCAGATACAGACGATGTTACTTCTATAGCAGGCTTTTAAACAGAAGGAACTATACTAGCAAACTCTACAGGAAAGGTCACTGAAACCACCTTCTATATAGTGTAAGACAATCAAAGACAGAAAATAAAACAAATGAAAAACAGGAAAACCACTAAAGTCATTAAAAAAATCCAACTTTTAACAAAGATTAAAATTAAGGTGTTTTGTTTTGTTTTGCGGTATTGGGGATTGAACCCAGGGACATTCTACCTCTGAGCTACATCCCCAGTCCTATTTTTTATTCTTTATTTTGAAACAGGGTCTCACTAAGTTGCAGAGGGCCTAAGTAGCTGAGGCTGGCAGGGAACCCAGATCCTCCTGTCTCAGCCTCCCAAGTACTGGGATTATAAGCGTGTGCTGCCACACCTGGCTTAAAATTAAGTTTTATTTCATATACAACGTTTATTTCTTACCTGTATAGGCTCTCTGCAGTCAAGGAATCTAAAACCATAGCAAGAATATGCTTTAAATTTCTATATTTTAATTCTGTTAAGATGTCCAGTTGTTCTACACCCATCTTCTTGCCAATCAGTCCTGCAAGAACACACTGCAGTAAAGCTATTTTCCCCTCATCCCTTTCTTCTAAGAAATCATGAGCATCTTTTTGCTGTAATTTTTTCCTTTTGTTTTTCATAAAGAGCTCATGGACTAATTGCAAGGCTGGGGTCTTTGATAAGTTCTTAAAGCTTAAAGTCAAATCCTCACTCTTATCATCACTGTTCAGCTGAGTCTCTGAGGTATCTGAAGCAGCTGCTGAGCTTGTCTCAAAGTTGGAGTGGACAATCTGCTTTTCTTCTTCTGTCTCTGACTGTGAGCCTTGCTCTCGGAGGGTGGACAGTCTTCTTGATCTTCCAAGACACCTTGACTTTCGTGTGGTGTCCCCCACTTTCAGAGTCCCCTTATGTTTCTGAAGTAGTTCTTGAAAAGAACCCTCATAGTCAGAGAGAGAATCTTCTGACTTATCCAAACTAAGTGAATTAAAACCACTGTCTTCAGGTGTTGAAATATTGCCTCTCACTTCAGTGGAAGGAGAAACTGTTTGACTTGCCTTAAATTTAATGTTGGCTACAAGATTACTTACAGGAGTCACAAATATGTCTTCATCTGTTCTACAGGTTGTTCCACTGCCAGAGGAGCCCAGAAGTTCAGGATATGTATTTTCATCATTAACACTTAAACTGCTATCACTAAAGTCATGTGTGCTAGAATCTTTAAAATTATTGCCCTGAATTGGAGATATGCATTCAACTTCAAATAGACTACAATCATTTTTAGAATCATCAATTGTGGAAGTCTTATGTTGAGAAAAATTTAGTCTCAAGTTTTGACTGCTGGAAGTCACTTCAGTTTTCAAAGTGTTAGAAACTAATGGGCTAAAGTTGTTCTGCCTTGGAAAATCTGGAGCACTGCTTAGGATAGTTTTTTCTAAGTTGAGAACTTGGCTTACACTACTTCCTAGAGAACTATTTTGTGAGTCAAAGTCCTTCTTTAGAAGAGAGAAAGATACATCCAACCTTCTGCGCGGTAAACATTTTTTTCTGCTGATTTTAGGAGTTTCACAAAGTTCTGGAGTTGTATCCTTTTCCTTCCTAGGAAAGACAGATTTCTTTCTTTGAGGGGAAGACTCTAACAGATGTGTTAAGCCTAGGCTTAAAGTTTCAGAGTGCTCATGCATTAATGTTGGGTCTTTTTCTTTCTTTCCAAAAACTTCTTCATCTGTATTACTAAAGCTGAAAGATGCTGACAACTCATTATGGCCATGATCTTGAAACGAGGATGTGAAACAAAAATCTCTGAGGTTAGGGCATTTGAAGGCGATAGCAGGAGAGTCTACCTCACTTCCTGCTCCTGGGCTAGCTTGACCTGAGTGTCCTTGTGACATCTTCAAACTCTCCATTCCTACAAAGGGAACAAACAAATTTATTCTTCCTTTGAAATGAGTACCCATGCAGCTTATACCAAAATACATTATTTGTTTTGAGTACAGATAATAATAGAAAATGGTAGGACAATTTTTTAAAAAGTTACTTTTTAAAAAAATCTACAACACAATGCACTGATGTGTACCCTACTTAAAACAATTTTTTAGCCGGCATGGTGGGGCAGGCTTGTAATCCCAGTACTTGGGAGGCTGAGACCAGAGGATGGCAGGTTCATGACCAGCCTCAGCTACTTAGTGAGACCCTGTTTCAAAATAAAGAATAAAATAGGGTTGGGGGTGTAGCTCAGGGATAGAATGCCCCTGAGTTCGATCCCCAGTACCACAAAAAATAAAAAATAAACAAACTTCTTGATATCATTAAGCCAAAAATTTTGTATTACAAATATTCACAGATTACTTGATTAATCATAGGCCAAGCGCTGTGCAAATATTTTCTTGAACTACTCTTTAAAAAACCTCGTACTTGCCGAGTATGGCGGCACATGCTTGTAATCCCAGTATAAAATAGGTCTGGGGTGTAGCTCAGAGGTAGAATGCCCCTGGGTTCCATCTCCAGTACCATCAAAACAACAACAACAACCTAGTACCTGGAGCTGGTCATGGTGGCATATGCCTGTAATCCCAGTACTTGGGAGGCTGAAACAGGAGGATCACAGGTTCAAAGCCAGCCTTGGCAATTTAGCAAGGCTCTCAGCAACTTAGTGAGACCCTGTTTCCAAATAAAAAAAATAAAATGGGGCTGGAGATAGAAGGTCCCTGGGTTCCATCGCCAGCACCAAAAATAAATAAATAAATAAATAAATAAATAAATAAATAAATAAATAAATAAATAAAACCTAATACCTTCATTTTATTTTAGAGTTTATATGCTTTTTTTTTTTTTTTTTTTTTTTTTTTTGCAGTACTGGGGATTGAACCCAGGGGCATTCTACCTTCAAGCTACACCCCCAGTCCTATTTTTTTTAATTTTTTATTTTGAAACAGGGTCTTGCTAAGGTTGGGGGGGTGGCTCATTAAGGAGCTGAGGCTGGCCATGAACCTGCGATCCCCCGTTTCAGCCTCCCAAGTACTGGGATTGTGTGCTACCACGCCTGGCTTATATGCTACTTTTTAAACATATATTTGGGCCAGGTGCACTGACACACATTTGTAATCCCAGTACTTTAGAGACTGAGACAGGAAGATCATGAATTCAAGGCCCGCGTGGGCAACTTAGTGAGACCGTTTCAAAATAATAAATATAATAGGGCTGGGGGGTATAGCTCAGAGGTAGAGTAGGTGTACAATCCTCAGTACCACATGCACACAAAAAATGTATAAACATATCCTTGGGAAATGTGTCAAATAATAGTGCTTGTGCATTCAAAACCATATCAAGAAAATTGTACACCATGAACAAGTTGGTTTCACCTCAGGAAAGCAAAGCTAGTTCAACGTACGCAAATCAATACATGTTATTCACCACATAAATAGAACTAAGATAGCCGGGCGTGGTGGCGCACGCTTGTAATCCCAGCATTCGGGAGGCTGAGACCGGAGGATCCGGGTTTGCAGCCAGCCTCAGCTACCTAGTGAGGCACTCCGCAACTTAGTGAGACTCGGTTTCAAAATAAAGAATAAAAAATAGGGCTAGGGGTGTAGCTCGGAGGTAGAATGCCCATGAGTTCAACCCCCAGTACCGCAAAAAATAAATAAATAAATAAATTAGAACTAAGAACAAAAATCACATGATCATATCAATAGACACTGAAAAAGCATTTTACAAAATCCAACACCCATTCATGTTAAAAAAAAAAAAAAACTGGAATAGAAGGAACACATCTTAACATCATTAAGGCAATATACAATAAACCCAAAGCTAACATCATATTGAACAGGGAAAAACTGCAGGAATTCCCTTTAAAATCAGGAACAAGACAAGGATGCCCACTTTCACCACTTCTTTTCAATATAGTCAGTCCTCAAGACTCTTGTTAGAGCAATAAGACATGAGAAGGTAATCAAAGAAATTCAAATAGGAAAAGAAGAATTAAATTATCTTTATTTGCAGATGATATGATCCTATATCTAGAAGACCCAGAAAACTCAACCAAAAGACTACTAGAGCTGATTTAATAAATTCAGCAAAATAGCGAGATACAAAATCAACCTAAAAGAATAAGTAGCTTTTCTATATGCCAACCATGAATCCATGGAGAAAGAAATACAGAAAACAATTCCATTCACAATAACCTTAAAACCAATAAAATAAGCCAGGCGTGGTGGCGCACACTTGTAATCCCAGCATTTGGGAGGCTGAGACTGGAGGATCCGAGTTCGAGGCCAGCCTCAGCTACCTAGTGAGGCACTCGCAACTTAGTGAGACTATCTCAAAATAAAAGAATAAAAGAAAAATAGGGCTGGGGGTGTAGATTGGAGGTAGAATGCCCCTGGGTTCAATCCCCAGTACCACTAAAAAAAAAAAAAAAAAAAAAAAAAAAAAAAAAAAAAAACCACAATAAAATATCTAGGAACAAACCTAACATCTTTCTTGCTCTTGGATAGGCAGAATAAATATCATCAAAATGGCCATTCGACCAAAAGTGATCTACAGAATCAATGCAATCTCTATCAAAATACCAATGCCATTCATTCTTCATAGACCTAGAAAAATCAGTCATAAATTTCATATGGAGAAACAAAAGACCCAGAATAGCCAAAGCAATTCTCAGCAATAAGAACTATGCAGGAGGTATCACAATTCCTGACTTCAAATCATACTACAGAGCAATAGTAATTAAACCAGCATGGTATTGGCACAAAAAAGGCACATAGACCAATGGAACAGAATAGAAGATACAGAAACAAATCCACACACTTATAGTCAATTGATCTTCGACAAAGGGGCCAAACACATATGCTGGAGAAAAGACAGCCCTTTCAACAAGTGGTGTTGGGAAAGTTGGCTATCCATTTATAGAAAAATGGAACTAAATCCTTACTTCTCACTCTGCACAGGAGTCAACTACAGATGGATCAAAGACCTGGAAGTCAGACCAGAGACGGTGAAGCTACTAGAGAAGGGCATCGGTTTAACACTCCAACATATAGGCACAGGTAGAAACTTCCTCAGCAAGACCCCCCAAGCTCAGGAAACTAAAATAAGAATTAGTAAGTGTAATGGTATTAGTTTCTGCACATCAAAGGAAACCATAAAAAATCTAAAGAGAAGCTGGGCGAGGTGGCGCACACTTGTAATCCCTGTATTTGGGAGGCTGAGACTGGAGGATCCGGGTTCACGGCCAGCCTCAGCTACTTAGTGAGGTCCTCCACAACTTAGTGAGACCCTGTTTCAAAATAAAGAAAAAAAAATAGGACTGGGGGCATAGCCCGGGGGTAGAATGCCCCTGCGTTCAATCCCCAGTACCTACAGTAATATATGCATACCCACATTCATAGCAGCACAATTTATAATAGCTAAATTATGGAACAAACCCAGCACAAAAAAATAGCAGCACAATTTATAATAGGTAAATTATGGAACAAACCCAAGTGTCCATCAACAGATGAATGGATTATAAAATTATGGGAAATATACACAATGGAATTCTACTCAGCAATAAGAATAAAATAATGTCATTTGCAAGAAAATGGAAAGACCTGGAGAACATTATATTAAGTGAGATTAGCCAGTCACAGAAAGTGAAGGGTCATGTTTTCTCTTATGTGTTAAAGCTAGGGAGTAATGGGGATACCAGAGGAACTCCAGATAATGAAGGAGAAACCCCAGTGGAGTCAGGGAGGTGGTCTAAGGGAGGGGGAGGGGAAGACTGAGGTTCATTAATGGAAATACTACCATCGACTATGTGTACATATGTGAAAATACCAATGTCATTCTCAGTACTCTGTATTGGGAAGGAGGGAGATGGGGAGGTGGGGGGGCACCAAGTGCTTTGTGTATGTCATTGTCAACATGATTTACATTATGATGTGAGGTTATAATGCACCAATAAAAGCACATTAAAAAATAATTAGTGGTGCCACTAGATCTAACTGAAATTAGGCTGATCATACATGTAATAAGGCCTACTGCAGAAATCCAGTACCCATGATGAAGGGTCAGAATCATCAGTACCCATAAGGTCAAAAGTCCCATGCTTATAATTTTACAAAGACTCTTTGGCTCACTGATAAATTATTAACACATTCTTCTTGAACTAACCAAAATGAACCGTTGCACCACAGATATAGGACCATTTTGAACTTGGCATGCTATACTTCCTCATGTCTCAGTTTCTAACTATTTCAAGACATACAATACCATTGTAGGCTTCAAATCACAGATAATTGACAACTATTTGTAGGAAACTAGAAAAACCACCCTCTTGGAGTTGAAAGAAAGAATTCAAATCAACTACTCAGCAATTATATGAGTAATGAATGAAAATAAGAAACATTTTACTCCACTTTTTCAACAGTATTACCACATTTCTTCTTTATTGAAACTTGAATTAAAACTTAAAGGAAGCTAGTATAGAAAGTTATTATTTATGATACATCTCAAGATTATTCAGAGGACACTAACAAAATTAACATTCCTTCAAAATTTTCTACAATCCAAATGCAGAATTTTCCGCTATTCAAAGATCCCGGAAGCCGGGCGTGGTGGTGCACACTTGTAATCCCGGCATTTGGGAGGCTGAGACAGGAGGATCCGGGTTTGCAACCAGCCTCAGCTACTTAGTGAAGCCCTCTGAAACTTAGTGAGACCTTGTTTCAAACTAAAGAATAAAAAATAGGGCTGGGGGTGTAGCTTGGAGGTAGAATGCCCCTGGGATCAGCCCTCAGTACCGGAAAAAAAAAAAAAAATCAATCCCAGAGCTGGGCGTGGTGGCACACGCTTGTAATCCCAGTATTTGGGAGGCTAAGACAGGAGGATCCAGGTTCACCAACAGCCTCAGCTACTTAGTGAGACCCTGTTTCAAAAATAAAGAATAAAAAATAGGACTGGGAGCCGGTGGTAGTGGCGCACGCTTGTAATCCCAGTACTTGGGAGGCTGAGACAGGAAGATCCGGGTTCACCGCCAGCCTCAGCTACTTAGGCTCTCTGAAACTTAGTGAGACCCTGTTTCAAAATAAAGAATAAAAAATAGGGGGTGTAGCTCAGAGGTAGAATACCCCTGGGTTCAATCCCCAGTACCGCAAAAAAAAAAAAAAAAAAAATAGGACTGGGGTGTAGCTCAGAGGTAGAATGCCTCTGGGTTCAATCCCTAGTAACCCAAAAAGAAAAAAAAAGATCCCAGGAAGATAAATTCTGGTTGAGTATAACGGGATAGTAATCTATTTATGCCTACGTTACATCAAATATATGAGTGAATAAGCATGTTACAAAAGCAAATTGCTAGCCGGGCTTAGTGGCGCATGCTTGTAATCCCAGCATTTGGGAGGCTGAGACCAGAGGATCCGGGTTCAAGGCCAGCCTCAGCTACCTAGTGACGCACTTCGCAACTTAGTGAGACCCTGTTTCAAAATAAAGAATAAAAAATAGGGCTGGGGCTGTACCTTGGAGGTAGAATGTCCTCCGGTTCCATCCCCAGTACCGTAAAACAAAAAAAAAAAAAAAAAAAAAAAAGCAAATTGCTAGAGGAAGGTGATGTTGGGGGGAAGGGAGACTCAATGAAGAAAACACTGTCACTGAAGTTATGTACATATGTGAAATTATCAAAGCCAATCTCAGTACCATGTATGAGGAAAGGAAAGAGAAGAAGTGGGGGGGGGGCTCGCCAAATGCTGTGTGCACGGTGTGTCCCCATCACTCTGAAGTATGTAATGATGTGAGATTACAATGCACCAATAGAAGTATATAAAAAAGAGGAAATTGCTACACTAAACACAAAATTATTTCTTTATAATGATCATTAGATCTTTTTTTTTTTTTTTTTTTTTTTTTTTTTTTTTTTTTTTTTTTTTTTTTTTTTTTTTTTTTTTTTTTTTTTTTTTTTTTTTTTTTTTGGTACTGGGGATTGAACTCAGGGGCATTCTACCTCCGAGCTATACCCCCAGCCCTATTTTTTATTCTTTCTTTCTTTATTTTGCGGTATTGGGGATTGAACTCAGGGGCGTTCTACCTCCGAGGTATACCCCCAGCCCTATTTTTTATTCTTTATTTTGAAACCGGGTCTCACTAAGTTGCCGAGGGCCTCACTAGGTAGCTGAGACTGGCTGCGAACCTGGATCCTCCGGTCTCAACCTCCCGAATGCTGGGGTTACAAGTGTGCACCACCACGCCTGGCTATTAGATAATTTTTACCAGGAAAAAATATGTAACCTTTTAAATACCCCTTTTTGATAAGTCTTACACATGTCCCTTTGTGATCACTGCTAACTTCTGCACATTTGGAAGCCTAGATTATCAAACTTTATTTTCTACAACTTGCATTGAATTTAAAAAAAAATTTTTGTCTTCCTAATATTAAATTAATAATAATATAATGTGTTTAGAAATTGCATCTCCACCCATGAATCTTTACCCTCTCTCTGAGAATCTCTCTATTAAACAACAGTTTTCATTTAATTTTGGTAAAAATAAGGTCAAGGAGTTTTAAAAAGTTAAAACATTTATTCTGCTATTTCACCACTAGGTGTCTCGCGATGCAAGAATTTGGGAAACAGGCAAATTGTTAGAAACAAAGTAGGGGCGCAGAATCATACATAGACTGTCCTTTGATACCGACTCGACAAGTTCACTGATGAACCAAACGAGTATCTTGATGATACTCTTTTTTTTTTTTTTTTTTCCCCTGCGGTACTGGAGATTGAACTCAGGGGAATTCTACCTCCGAGCTATACCCCCAGCCCTATTTTTTATTCTTTATTTTGAAACCGAGTCTCACTAAGTTGCGGAGTGCCTCACTAGGTAGCTGAGGCTGGCCGCGAACCCGGATCCTCCGGTCTCAGCCTCCCAAATGCTGGGATTACAAGCATGCGCCACCACACCCGGCTGATGATACGCTTTTAAAATCAGGTTCCAGAGCCAGGAGTGGTGGTGCACGCCCCTAATCCCAGTACTTGGGAGGCTGACTAGAAGATCACAGGTTCGAGACCAGCCTCACCAATTTAGCAAATCCCTGTTTCAAAATAAAAATAAATAAATAAAATAAAATGAGGCTGGGAGTGTAGTTCGAAGGCAGAATGTCCCTGGGTTCAGTCCCAGTAATCTCCCCCACCCCCCCGCAAAAAAAAAGATCAGTCTCAAAGACTCAGTACATATCTAAAGGCTTTTTTCTTCTTCTTCTTTTTTTGCGGTACTGGGGATTGAACTCAGGGACATTCTACCTCCGAGCTACACCCCCAGCCCTATTTTTTATTCTTTATTTTGAAACAGGGTCTCACTAAGTTGTGGAGGGACTCACTAAGTAGCTGAGGCTGGCCGCGAACCCGGATCTTCTGGTCTCAGCCTCCCGAATGCTGGGATTACAAGCATGCACCACCATGCCCGGTTTAAAGGCTCTTTTTTAAAGTGTCTATTAAATCAGTGAATGAATACTTAACTGTATTGAAACCAAATTTCCTCTATATGTTAAGGTGGAAAATCTTACCATCAGAAAATCTTAGGTGTGAAAAGTGGGCTTCCAACGCAAGCAAATCTCTCAAGAGGGCAACGCTCTGAAGAGCTAACTGAAGGTGCACAGCACAGTGGCTGGTGCAGTTGGAAGCGCGCACACGCAGACTCCCGCGGCGGGGACGCACGGGGCACGGAAGGCCCGAGCGCCTGTGGACTCGGGTTTCTGGAAGGCGGCGTCCGCACCCGCGGAGCTGCCCGCGGGCGGGTAACGGTCCGGGTCCCCGAGGGCCGCCTAGCGGACTCCTGGGCCCGGCGCCCGCAGCCACCGGCCGGGAGGAGCCGCCTCGCCCCCCGAGGCCGGGCTATGGCAACCCCAACGCCAGCTTCGCGTGGGCCGCCGCCGCCGCCGCCGCCTCCTGCGGTTTGAACCGCCCGCCGAGCAACCGCGCCACGCCGCCACGCCACGCCACGCCCACCCGGGCCTGCGCGGGAGGAGCCCCGCCCCCCGCAAGCCAGGAGGCCGAAACAGGAGGATCGCGGGTGTGAGGACAGCCTCGGCAATTTAGTGAGACCATATTCCAAAATAAAAAATAAAGTAGGAGCCGGGCGTGGTGGCGCACGCTTGTAATCCCAGCATTCGGGAGGCTGAGACCAGAGGATCCGGGTTCGCGGCCAGCCTCAGCTACCTAGTGAGGCACTCCACAACTTAGTGAGACTCGGTTTCAAAATAAAGAATAAAAAATAGGGCTGGGGGTGTAGCTCGGAGGTAGAATGCGCCCGAGTTCAATCCCCAGTACCGCAAAAAAAAAAAAAAATAAATAAATAAATAAAAAATAAAGTAGGGCTGAGGGTGTAGCTCAGAGGTAGGATGCCCCTGGGTTCAAACTCCAGTACCATCCCCCAGTCAACACACTAGTGTCAGAATTTTGTTTATCTGTGTTTTCTTGTGTTTCTACAATGAATAGATGTATGGGTTTTGTAATTAGAAAACTATTAATGAACAACAGTGAAATGTGTTGTTTACAAACACACCTTTATGGTACCACAAACACACAATTACCTTCAATGACAAATATATTTGTTAAATCCTAGTTTTCATTCAATAAATATTTACCTGGCACTTACTATATGCCACACACACTCCTACTGCTCTTGGCAGCTTCCTCCTGGTCTCCTTTTCTGGGCTTTCCTTAGCCTGTTCCTTAAGTGAAATGTCCTTCCTCACCATTTCTCTTAGGTTATCATCATGGATTTAAAAATTCTCACTCAGAACTTCAATCAAGCCAGGCGTGGTGGCGCACACTTTTTTTTTTTTTTTTTTGCGGTACTGGGGATTGAACTCAGGGGCATTCTACCTCTGAGCAAATCCCCAGCCCTATTTTGTATTCTTTATTTTGAAACCGGGTCTCGCTAAGTTTCCGAGTGCCTCACTAGGTAGCTGAGGCTAGCCGCGAACCCGGATCCTCCGGTCTCAGCCTCCCGAATGCTAGGATTACAAGTGTGCGCCACCAAGGCTGAGACCGGAGGATGCGGGTTTGAGGACAGCCTCAGATACTTAATGAGGCACTCCACAACTTAGTGAGACCCTGTTTCAAACTAAAGAATAAAAAATAGGGCTGGGGGTATAGCTTGGAGGTAGAATGCCCCAGAATTCAATCCTCAGCTGAGGTACCTCAAAAAAAAAGAACCTCAATCAACACTTTTAAGCCAGTAACAGCTGCTGCCTCCACTCTCCTCTGATGACATTTCTGTTTGGATGCCCCTTAGTCATCCTAAATATAATACATCCAAAATCCACCTCACCAATAGGAATTATGCTCCAACTATGGTGCCAATTATTGGGCTAGATAATGGGAAAACAAAGATGAGTAAGGTTCCATCACTGCATTAAAGGGCTTGTTGGTACAGTACAAGGGCTAGGATAGAACCACAATGGCACAGAGGTTTAGTGGCACCACTAACCCTGCCAGAGAAGGTGGTACAGCACTAACTTCCTAATGACTATGATGTCAGGCAGATCCTGATGGGCAAGTGGTGATTCAAAAGGCAGACAACTGTAATCTCAGTACTTGGGAGGCAGAGACAGGAGGATGGTAGGTTTAAGACTAGCCTCAGCAATTTAGCAAGACTTTTAGCAACCTAGCAAGATCCTGTTTCAAAACAAAACATAAAGCTGGGCGTGGTGGCGCACGCTTGTAATCCCAGCATTCGGGAGGCTGAGACTGGAGGATCCTGGTTCGCGGCCAGCCTCAGCTTCCTAGTGAGGCACTCTGCAACTTAGTGAGACCCTGTTTCAAAATAAAGAATAAAAATTAGGGCTGGGGGTATAGCTCGGAGGTTGAACACCCCTGAGTTCAATCCCCAGTAACGCAAAAAAAAAAAAAAAAAAAAAAAAAAAAAAAAAAAAAAAAAAAAAAAAAAACCATGAAAAGGATTAAAATGTAGCTCAGAGGTGGAATGCCCCTGGATTCAATTCTCAGTACCACAAAACAAAAAACCAGACAACTAACCATGCATGATGGCATACACCTGTAATCCCAGTACTTGGGAGGCTGAGACAGGAGGATTGCAGGTTCGAGACTAGCCTCAGCAACTTAGCAAGACCCTATTTCAAAATTAAAAAAAAAAAAAAAATAGGGCTGGTGGTAGAATGCCCCTGGGTCAATCCCCAGTACCAATAAACACACAAATAAGAGGCGTACAACAGAGAATTTCAAACTCAAAATAAGCAAAAGCAGGAAATTGAGAGTTGAGCACATTAGAAAAGCTGTAAATAAACTTGTTATCAATGGATACAAATAAGACTTATTCGAGCAAAGGGCAAAAGGAAACTTCTGAGAAAGGGTAGAGTCAAGTCTTGGAGATCTGTACATGCAGGTTAGGAGTCTGAAGTTTGTCCTCTAGGCAATCCAGAGTATTTGAGAATGGTGGCAGGATGGAGGACATGATGAAGAGAGATGAAGGCGGCGGCAAGGAGACCAGTGGGAAGCTACATTACTCTGGAAGATAGTGGAGGTGAAGACCTGAACTGGGCATACTTGGCAGAATGAACAATATGAGGCATCAGGTGAGGGAGTGAAGAGAACAGGCTTGGGAGAAAATAGATGACTTTAGTATGAGGTTGTTGAGGTGTCAGTAGGACTTAAGAGAAGAAATTGATGAATTATACAATCTTCAAGAGCACTTATGTGAAGCCTCCCCTGCATTTCTGCCTACAGTTAGTAGCACCCTTCCTAGCTCTTCAAACAAATCTGTTACAGCCATTTTTGCCCTTCCCTGCTCAGCATTTGCAATCCTCATTCTCTGCTGAATTTTCTTTATGAATTTTATTGCTTTCTAAAATTTAGTTATTTTATTTTCTGCTCATCTCCACCCCACTGTAAACCAGGCAGGAATTTGGGCTGTGGTTAAATAAAATCCCCAAACATCATTTAAACATTGTCCTTTTCTTTTTTCACCACTTTATTTTTCTTGAGCATATCATAACTGCTGTATATTATTCAAGACAGACTAATTTTCATCCTTCCCTGCACAAAAAAAAGGGGGCAAAAAGATACCCAGTAACATGTAGGTTGCATTGAGCTTTACTTATATACCCCAGATATAAGCCACTGAGATATACATATTGAACCCAGGGGCATTCTCCTCTGAGCTATACTCCTTGACCTTTTAATTTTGAAACAGGGTTTCATTAAGTTGCTGAGACTGGCCTCAAACCTATGATCCTCCCATCTCTGCCTCCCAAGTACTGGGGTTACAGGCATGCACCTATGGTTGCATTTTGTTGGTGTTTTTTGTTTGTTTGTGGTACCAGGAATTGAACCCAGGATCTCACACATGCTAAGCAAGGGCTCTACTACTAAGCTACATCGTATGCTTGTTACTGGGGATTGAACCCAGGGCATTCTACCTCTAAGCTATACCACCAGCTCTGGAGGTTTGTTTTGTTGTTGTTGTTTGTTTTTAATTTTGAAACAATGCCTCATTAAGTTGTGAAGGCTGCCCATGAACCAGCGATCCTCTTGCCTCAGCCTCCCAAGTACTGGGATTACAAGCATGTGCCATCATACCCAGCTTCCAACCCTACATTTTTTATATACTTATATACTCCAGACTTAAGCCATTGAGCTGTATTTTCATATTCTTTTACCCACCAGGGTCTTTTGCTTCCCTTAATTGGATTGGGCATCATATAATCATCGAGTTAGCATTTTAAAACTCACCTGCTTTCCACAAGATCTAATGCTTCGTTTTGTGACAATCCAATAAAATATAATGGGATATTTTCTCAATGACCATGACATTCAAGCTATGAAGATATACTTAATTATGATCAAGGAAAAAGAGATTCAGGGAAAAAATAGCAACTCATATCTCCATAACATATTGTAAGGAGTTAAAAGCCCTAGTATCCAGGATGGGGAGACAAATGCCCTCATTAGGAGAGAGCAATGCACTGAGGCCTGGCATGTAGTGCTGAAGAAGTTAGCTAACATTATCATTGATAATTGGTAACTTTCATGGAGCATGCTCCATAATGATTCTAAAACTATTGGTTTCCAATAGTTTCCAATAGAAAGGTGTTTGATTGGGAACTACCACCAAAACGTACCCTTGTGGAAATTCTGGACTTCCTTGCTATGACTTCTCATTACCATAGCGTTCTCTAGGGCCCCATTTATATTCTTCATGTATCCACTCTGATCTCCACAGATTGTTTTGTGCCAGAATCGTCTTGATACTTGGAGTGTTAGAGTCCAGAATAGCTTGCAAAGGTAAAAATTTCACTTTCGGAATCACTTTATCATCTTTCTCTGAGAATAACAATGGTTTTTATCTAATATTCTTGTAGAGAAGCCTATTGCATCCCTTTCCTGGATTGCCTCTTCTTTTTGGTTGAGAGAAGTACTTTATAACAGGACTGAGGATCAAAAATATGCTGTTAGCCTGCAGGTGAAAGAACAGGAAATTGTTGTTTCTCTGGATATGTCTATTTTTACATTTTATTCATTTATTTTGCAGCACTGGGACTTGAACCCAGGGACTCCCACATGCTAATCAAGCAACTGTACTGCTGACCTACATCCTCAGCCCTACAAGATTTTAAATCGGAATCTAGAAAGACTAGAAAGATCAAATTAAATCTCTTAACCTGGTCAGTAGAGATGCAACCACAGCTTGAAATCCTGAAATGAAAAGTAGAGCTCAAAGTTCTCAAGTTGCTGAATGGAGAACTGGAAAGGATAGTATAGCCTGCTTACTAAGATACCAAAGACATAGTGAATGTCAGAAGAAAGCCCACTTCTCTGATTAATTTTACAGAGTTATTAACTGTTTTGAGTTATTTTTTATTTTGAGGAACTTCATTTTCTTGCTGGGTGTGATGGCACATGTCTTCTTCACCCTACTTCTAATATAAGTAAAATATTTGATGTAAATGACGTCAAGCCAGGAGTGGTAATGCATGCCCTTAATTCTAGTACTTGGGAGGCTGAGACAGGAGGATTGCAGGCCAGCCTCAGTAATTTAGCGAGATTCTCAACAACCCGGCAAGACCCTGTTTCAAAACAAAAAAATAAAAAGGGCTGGGGTGTAGCTCAGAGGTAGAATGCCCCTAGGTTCAATTCCCAGTACCACAGGAAGAGGAGGAGGGGAAGGAGGAGAGGGGAAGAGAAGATGAAAGTAAATGTTCTGAATCCAGATATATTTAACTCACTGAATTTTTTTTTAAACTGGGTATTGAACCTAGGAGCATTCTACCTCTGAGCTAAACCCTCAGCCCTATTTTATTTATTTTGAAACAGGGTCTCACTAAGTTGTGGAGAGCCTAAATTGTGAGGCTGGCCCGGAACCTGCGATCTTCCTGTCTCAGCTTCCCAAATACTGCTATTACAATCGTGTGCCACCATGCCCACCTACTCAATGAAATTTTGATCTTCGAAAAACTGCACCTGTACTGAACACATCGTTTTGTCTGTCTGTGGACGAATATCTGGGGCAGAGAGGATCCGACGAAAGCTAACGCTACCAAGATCCCTTAGGTTGAAGTGGGTGTAATGGACGCAGCTACCCTCATGCAGGCCTTTGCTTTAAAACCAGGTAAAGTCAGGTGTGGTCGCGCACGCCTGTAATCCCAGTCCTTGGGAGGCTGAGACAGGAGGTCTCGGGTTAGCTGCTAGTCTCAGCAACTTAGTGAGGTCCTGTTTCAAAATAAAAGAATAAAATCGGGCTGATAGTGTAACTCGAAGATAGAATGCCCCTGGGTTCCATCCCTAGTACCACAATAAACAAACAAACAAATAAATAAAATAGGGCTGGGTTGTAGCTCAGAAGTTGAACAGCCCTGGGTTCAATTCCCAGTAACTAACACTCTCTTTCTCTCTCTCTCTCCCTCTCCCTTTCTCCCTCTCTCCTCTATCTCTATCTCTATCTCTATCTATCTATCTCTCTCTCTCTCTCTCTCTCTCTCTCTCTCTCTCTCTCTCTCTCAGTTGAAGAGAGGGATGACAGGCGCCTAGGGGATTGAAAGGGCTGAAAAGCGAAAACGAAATCACAGGAGAGCTAGGAGGCAGCGGCCGCACTGCCCCGGGACAGGAATCAAACAATTTGGAAAACATAATCTAGACAGTGTTTTTATACGTGAAAATCTTTGGTGGAGTCGATTCTTCTTCGTCAGTCTGAGTGACTGCTGGTTCAGGATTTCGCCGGCTGGAGTCCTCACGGCTTCCCTTCTAACCCGCTGCCCTTCTCGAAGAGAGTCATTTCCTGCAGACTTCATTAGTCAGAAACACGGACCTACTTCGACCTGCGGAGCTTTAAATGCGTCGCTTTTGAAAAATGAAAGTAGTTGGGGGCGAAATAGGTACTTCACACCACAGAGTGTAAAGCACACACGGGCCAGAGATACCGCCGCTGCGCAATCCAGGTTCTCGGGTCACACCGAGGCGGAAGGGGCGGAGACTCCGTTGCGTCATAACTCTGCGCCGGAAGTTGGCCGCGACTCCGCGAAGGCTGGATTTCTGTTTGGGAGCGTGGGCAAGTGTATCCCTGCTGTGTAGGTAGACTGCCAGTGGGTTGGGTTTCGAGGTGCGTTTTGGGGTCAAAACTAAAAAAGATACCTGGGGTTAAAAAGGTCTGGGGTGGGGCAGGTCGGTTAGCCTATTCTCGTGTTAAGAGAGATCATTTCTTGGCTTTTGTCTGGCTAAAGTTTGGAAAACTGCAATTTGTGCTAAAGGAGAACGGGAGCTTTCTGATCTGAATCCCTTTGCCTCCCCCCCCCGCCCCCGGTATTGGGGATTGAACCCAGGGACATTCTCCCTTCGAGCTATACCCCCAGTCCTATTTTTTATTTATTTTGAATCAGGGTCTCACTAAGTTGCAGAGAGCCTCACTAAGTAGCTGAGGCTGGCCGTGAATCGGATTCTCAGGTCTCAGCCTCCCAAGTACTGGGATTACAAGCGTGCGCCACCACGCCCGGCTCCTTTGCCTTTTAATAGCTGTGTGATGCTACGTAAATTAACTTCTCTAAGCGTCAATTTCTCCATCTGTGAAGTTATAAAGTGAGTGATAGCTCCTAGGATTAATGTGAAGATTATAATGGAGTAACATGTAGAAAGTGTTATTATTGTGTCCACTTGGGGGTAAGTGCTCAATACTGTGTGTGTTTCATACTTTAGAGTTAATCTGTAGAGTTTGGAGGATAAATACAGATTAGGAATTGACATCTTTTTTAGCTTCTCCGGAGAAAAATGGGGCCCGGTTGGTTTTGTGAGAAACCCCATTGAAATACTCAATATTTGAGTTTGTGATTTCAGGAACTAAGATGGATACCCAGAAGGACGTTCAACCCCCAAAGCAGCAGCCAATGATATATATCTGTGGAGGTAAGAAGAGCACTTAAAGTAAGAGCATTTTTTCTTTAATACTGCATTTATTTCCTTAAATGAGTTACTGATTTTATTTTACATTTTTGAGTTACTTATCTTTAAAATTATAAAGTAGAACATTGTGGCAACCATTTATTAAAAAAAAAAAACCATTAAGATTTCATTTTTTCACCTTGAAAATGTATTGCCCACAACTCTTTCCTTTCCTACTTAATATATTTAATAATCACACATACCCTTGAGATTGAGTATATTTTAGTGCTTTGGGTTGCCAAATGGGATGAAAAAGCAGGGTTAAGATAATTTTCTTGTCTGTAGTATTTTCCTTTTAAGCATTGAGTAAATGTGTTTTCTTTTCTAGACTGTCATACAGAAAATGAAATAAAATCCAGGGATCCAATCAGATGCAGAGAATGTGGATACAGAATAATGTATAAGAAAAGGACTAAAAGATGTATCCTTTTAATTATGTTTTATAAATAGGAGAAAGTGAAGAATAATGCTGTGGTTGATACAAACCTAGTTCTGATAAAATAGTAATAACTTTTGGATTACTTATTTTATTTTTTATAGTACTGGGGGTGGAAACCAGGGGCATTCTACCTCCTAGCTACATCCCCAGCCCTGGTGTGTGTGTGTGTGTGTTTGTTTGTTTGTTTAGTATTGGGGATTGAACCCGGGGCATTCTACCTCTGAGCTCCATCCTAACCCAATTTTTTATTTTTATTTTGAAACAGGATCTCACTAAGTTGCAGAGGGCCTCACAAGTTGCTGAGGCTGGCTGCAAACCTGTGTTCTTCCTATCTCAGCCTCCCAAGTATTAGGATTACAAGTGTGCGACACCATGCCGGGCCCAGCCCTGTTTTTTATTATTTATTTTGAAACAAGGTCTCACTAAGTTGCGGAGGGCCTCACTAAGTAAGTAGCTGAGGCTGGCTGCGAACTTGGATCCTCTGGTCTCAGCTTCCCAAGTACTGGGATTACAAACATGCACCACCATGCCCAGCTTGATTATTTACTTTATTTTTTTGTTTTGTTTTTTTGGTACTGGGGATGGAACCCAGGGGCATTCTACCTCCGAGCTATACCCCTAGCCCTATTTTTTATTCCTTAGTTTGAAACAGGGTCTCACTTAGGGTCTCACTAAGAAGCTGAAGCTAGCTGTGAACCTGTGATCCTCCTGTCTCAGCCTCTCAAGTACTGGGATTACAAGCCTGCACCACCACACCCAGCTTGAAGATTACTTACTTTATAAACAAACACTCTTAACATTTTTGTGGACCAGTGTTTAGACTCTCAGTAATCTAAATAGTAGGTAATTTTGGTTCTCTTAAGTGTATTTTCCAGGGGTTCTGTGTTTTTATGCATTGGTCTTTTATCATAGAAAAGATACTCTAAAATTGCTTTTTTTCATTTTGAGACCACTCCAATTGTCGTAGTAAATAGTGGTTTCCATTTTGCATGCATTTTAAAATAAATAAATTAGTCCTGAAAGCTTTAAATCTATAGAATTTTAAGTATTTTTTTGTCCTTAACTCAGTTTAACCCAGTGGTGGTTTTTGATGCTCGATAAAACATGGGAATTCAGAGGAATGTCTTCATTTGTATTTAGATTTGCCACATCGATGTTTCTCATTGTATAGCTTTTGATTTAGCATTCTTATGAATACAGCTATATACATGTGATTTCATTTTCCAAACCAGATTTTATTTAGGTATCTATTCATACTCTGTATAAAGAAATGTTTTGTTTATAGGACTTTTAACTTAACTTTATTGTATTATGTAATCATACACACAAGGTTTAAATTGCTTCCCCAAACCACACTTTTAATCAAAGACTTGTTAAAAATGCAGGTTTATAGAGCCCTCTAAAGGTCTGATTAAATAAATTCCTTGCAAACCATTATTCTGTGTCATGAGCTGTTTGTAAATTATCATCATTTGGTACAGATGATACTAGTATACTTGATATCAGTGTAAAGTTATGGAAAATTTAAAAATAATAGATGAAATCATTAATTAAATATATAGATGACTGAAAAGGTATAAAAACAAGTTGCTTCCTCACATATACAGGTATACATATATCCCTGTCCTCCTGAAATAAGTTCTATATAGTAAGTTAGTCAAAGTGGAGTGATCACTTGAGCAGAAGACTGAAAAAATGAGTAGGAGCCAGCCCTAGGAAGAAAAGGAGAAGAAGCTTTGCTGAAATGGGGGAAACAGCCAGTGTAAAAGCTCTGGGGTGGAATTCGGGTTTATCTTGTTCCCATTTCAAAATGAAGCCAGGGTGCATGCTTGTAATCCCAGTACTTGGTAGGCTGAGACCAGAGGATCCGGGTTCGCGGCCAGCCTCAGCTACCTAGTGAGGTATTCCACAACTTAGTGAGACTCGGTTTCAAAATAAAGAATAAAAAAAAAAAAAAATAGGGCTGGGAGTATAGCTCGGAGGTAGAATGCCCCTGGGTTCTATCCCTAATACCGAAAAGGGGGGGGGGGCGGGTAGGAGCTGAGCATGGTGGTGTATGCTTGTAATCCCAGTACTTGGGAGGCTGAGACCAGAGAATCCGGGTTCATGGCCAGCCTCAGCTACCTAGTGAGGCACTCTGCAACTTAGTGAGATCTTGTTTCAAAATAAAGAATAGAAAATAGGACTGGGGGTGTAGCGTGGAGGTAGAATGCCCCTGGGTTCAATCCCTAATACCGCAAAAAAATAAAAAGGGTACAGGGTGTAGCTCAGAGGTAGGATGCCCTTGGGTTCAATTTTCAATACCCGCTTCCCCCAAAAATGAAGCCTTGAGACTCAAACTTAATGAATAGGGAGATAGTGGGAGGAAAAAGGTTGCAGGGGTAGACAGAGGGCAGTTCACTTAGGGTGCAGTGATGGAAAGCCATTGGGTCAATAAACAGTAGAGTGACATGGTATAAGACTTAAGAAGTTACACAGGCTGTTATTTGAGAATGGACTATATAGGGACAGGTGGCAGCAGAGAAAATACCATGGGGCCATCTATAATAGTTAATGCCAATGACAATGGCTGGGCCACGGTGGTAACTGAGGAGAGGTGAGAAGTAGCTGGTCATGGGATACATTTTGAAGTTGAATCAGTAGGACTCATTGATAGTAAGACTTGAGTAAATGGTATGAGCTTTGTGTAAGACTTTGAGTTCAGATATCTACACTGCCACTTGTTAACTGACTGTGTGACCTTACCATTCCTATCTATCCATCCATCCTTTTTGTTTGTTTGTTTGCTGTACTGGGGATTGAACCCAGGGGCATTCTACTTCTGAGCTACACCCCCAGCCCTATTTTTTATTCTTTATTTTGAAACAGGGTCTCACTAAGTTGCAGAGGGCCTCATTAAGTAGCTGAAGCTGGCCAAGAACCCAGATCCTCTGGTCTCAGTCTCCCAAGTATTGGGATTATAAACACGCACCATCACACCCCACTTCATCCTTGTTTTTTTTTTTTTTTTTTTTTTTTGGCGGTACTGGGGATTGAACTCAGGGGCATTCTACCTCCGAGCTATACCCCCAGCCTTATTTTTTATTCTTTATTTTGAAACCGAGTCTCACTAAGTTGCAGAGTGCCTCACTAGGTAGCTGAGGCTGGCTGTGAACCTGGATCCTCCGGTCTCAGCCTCCCGAATGCTAGGATTACAAGCGTGCGCCACCATGCCCGGCTCATCCTTGTTTCTTGAATGTGATATTTTCCTGTAGTCTCTGACAACTGTAGAAAACTATAGTGGTAATTTTTATTTGCCTATAGAGTATTTCCTTGAACATGTTTTTTTCACCTTGCTTATTTACTCAGCACAAATGTATACATGATTTTAACCAGGAGAAAACGTTACATGTGAGTGAAAAGAAAATTAGCATGTGGAATTAAAACTATTCCTCAAATACTAAAAGAATGTCTTTCTTTGCTGGAAATATAATGATGTGGCGTTACAGTTGGCTGAGTGAGACTTAGGTCATAATTTTGGAATAAGTTTTCTTGCTGGACTGAGGCATGAAATAGTTATAGGACCTGGAATATGCGATGCTGTTCCCCATGACAAGTAATTTACCTAGGCAACCTGAGGATTATTCCATGGTTTGAGTCTACATCTATAAACATCCACATTTAACATTCTTCAGCAATGGCAATAGAAGCAATGATCATAGCTTGAGCATTGTTTCTAACCACTGACAGTCCCTGCTAACACTGCAGGTCTGTCTGTAAGTGCAAAAGAGAAAGAGAAATACTTATCAAACTCATTCTGTGGGAGGCACTGTGCTCAGTGCTTTGTTAATCTATTTTAACTAGTCTGACATTTATCTATTTAAAACAAATTTCTGGGCTGGGAACATCGTTCAGCGGTTGAGTATGTCCAAGGCCCTACGTTCAATGTCCAGCACCAATAAATAAACTAATTTCTCTACAAATTTATGTGTGTGGCAGGGGGAGGTGGTACCAGGGATTGAACCCAGGAGCATTCTTCCTCTGAGCAACAACCCTAGCCCTTTTTATTTTATTATTTGGAAACAGCTAAATTGTTGAAAGCCTCACTAAATTGCTGAGGCTGGCTTCGAACCTGTGATCCTCCTGTCTCAGCCTCCCAAGTACTGGGATTCCAAGCCTGCGCCACCCCACCCGGCTTAGTCTTTTTTTTAAAGGGAGGAGATAAGTAATGGTTGCAATGCAGACTGAAATTTTAATCACATTTGTATAGATTAGTAGATATTGATTTGATTTAGGAGTACCAACAATCCAGGGCAACGCAACAGCAAAGCATTTTAATTCACTTTAAAACGAACTGAAGCTCAGAGGAAGGGGAAACTTTTCACACTTCAATTCTACTGCAGTGGTCCTCTGCGCTGGAAGGCGAGGCTGGACCTGTGAGGCCAATCAGCGGCCGGTGGGGGCAGCCAATCCCTCGGCAGAGGGCCTAATCTCCGCCTCCACTCCTGGTGGCTGGCGGCCTGGCCCTCAGTCCGCAACAAAGCTAGATAGGGGCGCGCCCTGCCCTCCGCCAGGTGCGGGCCGGAGGACCAGGTGAGTGCTGGTGTGTACCTGCCGGGGATAACCAACATCCCATCACGGGAGTGGGGGTAAAAGATGGAGGCGGAGACGCACCCGCCTAAAAAGCAGCATGCGGTGGGTGAAAGTCCTTCCTGGGAAAACAGCTGAGCGCTTTCCAGGCCGCCCTGGACCGGGGCAGATGCTGCAGCACGGGAGTTCCCCGGGTAGGCCAGCTGCATCAGCACTGGTGACCAAAGTCGGGGGCTGAGGAACGACTTGAAGTTAGCGGTAGAGCTCGCAGGCCAGTCCCTAAACCCGATGCCCTCTCCGGCCGCGCTGTACATAGAAACCGTTGCCATGGCTGGAGGATGCCATTTCATTTGGGTCTCCGGCTGCAGGGGGCGCTCAGCCCCATAGATGCTGAAAAGAAGGTGCCTCTGTGAGAGGGGTAAGGGCTTGTTAGTTACTAAGGTTACCACTCCCAGTCCGTGGCAGTTAGCACTGGAGGTATTACCCGTAAACTGATCAGGAAATAAGGATGTGGAGGAGCAGGATGACGGAGAAGAAATTAAATCCAGCGAGGACTAAAGATTTTCCTAATCAGAGACAAAAACTGCAAAGATGTGGAAGAGTTTTCAAGAGAGGAAATTAAATATAACTTACTCTTTGGAATTTAACATATAGTAATCTTAGTAATCTTGAGAATATGTATCCTACAGAAAAAAAATATTGAAATCAAGAGTTCTCAAAAAGGATATTCAAAGAAATGCTAGAACAATATTGAGAATGAAATTGGGTAGGTAAGAATGGCTCCATCATTTCATGTTTTTCATTACATTTTATTCAAATCAAAATCTCGGTGGTTGCTATATTTATTTAAAGGTAGTCAATTTTAATCCCATTTAATTCTGTTCCACAAAAGATCATCCAGCTCTTTGGAAAAATTCTCCCAAGGCATCCTATTCTATTCTGCATAGCGTCAATAATTTTAAAGTTCTTCATCTTTCTTTCTTGTATTTTCACTCTTCAGATTATTCTTGTGGTGGGAACCTTTTATCATTCTGATACGGTGTAAAAGTCACTGTCTAATTTCTCAGCTGGATCTTTCTGTCTCTTTTTTATTTATTTATTATTATTACTTATTCAGCACGGATTTTTTATACATTTCTTGAATACAACAGGTTACATATACATTTACGACATATCAATCATTGTCAGTCTCTCTTTTTTTTTTTTTTTCGGTACTGGGGATTGAACTCAGGGGCATTCTACCTCCGAGCTACACCCCCATCAGTCTCTCTTTTTTAAATGTGGTACTGGGAATTGAACCCAAGGGCATTCTACCTCTGAGCTACAACTCCAGTCACTTCTTCTTTTTTTTTTTTTT